>CAJNDV010025180.1:0-58023 GCA_905221635.1 Symbiodinium sp. CCMP2456 | reverse complement strand
AAATTTATCGAATAAGATATTTGTTCTATCTTCGAAATCAATCAGATTTATTTATATCTAATAATTAGAAAATCGAATAAAGATATGATAATGAATTGTCAGAAAGATATTCAGAATCTAAGAGATCTTACTATAATCAAATAAATAATATGACATTTTCTATTTATTATTCAAATCATTTTCTTCATATACAAGTAAATATATATATATATATAATAGATATCGGATAAATATTATCACATTTTTATTCATTAAAGATTTTTATCATATCTTATTAATTAAATTTTGATAAATCGGAATCATGATTTTATTTTTTATCTCTCATTATATATATCGAAGCAGCATAGAGAGTATTTAATATTGACTATATTGATAAAATCTATAGAATCTCATATGACCAGAGATCGGAATTAGATATTTTGAGAATGATTTAGATCGAATAGAAATCGTAGGATAGAGAGAAGCAAGCAAAATTAGATTGAAGATCATATAAGAGCCTTAGAGATGACTATTTCAATATAGAAAAATCAATTAGATTTAAGATCATATGAGATCTAGATTAAAAAAAATATATTTTTAAATAATCAAAATATATTTCTAATCTCATATTTAAGAGATTCTTTCAAATATGAATTAAGATATAAGATTCAGAAGATCAATAACCTAGGATTTCAAGATTTCGAATCAATGAGCAAGAATTTTGATTAATCTAATCAATATTCAGAAGAAAAATCTCAATAAATTATTATTCTATATATATATATTATCTCAGCAGCAACAGATCCCAATAGCGCGGGAATCTATAAATTGGTATATCTTGTAAATGAAATCAAAAAGGATATTCTATAGGAATTATAGGAATAAGAGGAGATTATGAAGGAATTTCTTTCTAGGAATAGTAATTTAGAAGTGGGATTATCTTTTATGAAATCATGAATAGTAATTCGGAATGATTCTCAAGAAAAAAAATCGATATAGATTAGATGAGATGAATATATAAGAATAATAAATCAAATTTTTCAGAAAATATTTTCGAAACTATTTTTTGAAAATATTTGATGAAAACATTTAAAAAATATATATCTATATTTCTATTACTTGGTCAAAATATCTTTCTCTATTTATTCTTCTAGATAATATGAAGATAGGTCATAGGCCTTGTATCTTGGACCCTGGGCCTTGGGCCTGAGCCCTGGGCAGGCCTTGGCCTTTGGCCCTAGAATTATGGCTTGGAGCCTGGGCCTCGGCTTCGGCTTGGGGCTGAAGAGGGGAAGACGGGAAAGATCTAGATTTAGAATTCGGGGGAGGGCCTGGGCCTAGGGTTTGGACCATGGATCTGGGCTGGAGAGGCTTAGATTGATCAGGCTTAGGACAGGGTCTCCCGGACAGGGCCTGGCCTGGGCCTTGGGCCCTGGATTTTGGATCTGAGTCCCTGAAAAGAGCTTGATATTGGTCCCTGGGCCTGGGTCTTGGATCTGGGTATGGGCTTAGGGCTTGGTCTCCCTGACCCTGGATAGGATAGGATAAGACAGAATTAAATGGAGAATTAAATCTAAATCTGGGCCTAGATTCGAGCCTTAATCTGATTTATATCTATGATTGGATTTGAGATGGATCTAAAGAAAAGAAATCGAAATCTTATTATCGAGATCATAATATATATAATCTAAAATTAAAGAACGGAAGATAATTGAATAAATAAATCGTTTTTTATTATCTTGCCTATCTATATTTTCTTTAGATAAATTTTAGAAATTCTTTTATATATGACTAAAGGAAAGAATATTAGGAATGTCTTCTCAAAAATACATGAAAATAAAGACTATTTTTATTTTAAAGAATTAAATAAAATATAATTTCTGAAAAATTTTTTCCTATAAGAATATATCTGACGGCATTTTTTGATAATCATAATAAAAGAAAATGCGATACGACTTCATATTTCAGATTAGAATGATATGAAATTTCTAGAATAAAAGAAATCCGGATCGTGCCTCAGGATCTGAAATCCTGCAATTTGATCTGATCGTTTTGAGATCGTTATAATAAGGGGGATTGGATGAAATTTAAAGAGATTTTCGGGAGGAATCTCGTCGGGAAATTGAAGGCTTAGATAGGATATTTTCGAAATTTTAGTAGAAGAGGTAGGATTAGAAAATTAGGATTTCTGGATGCAGAAAAATTATAAAAGAGAATCTTTATTCTAATATTAGACTCACTTATATTAATTAAAGGACGGAGCAAGGGCTTTCAGCTGCAACGGAAAAGACGACTATTGGGAACTGATTTGAATATAAGTAGTGGAGCATCCTAAGCTCTAAGGGTGGGCGTTCTCGCTATGCCTCTTGGAGATGAGAGCGTGTTATTGGAGTCCTCTAATAGAAATGACCCGAGAATATATCGAAATCTGACGCGACGAGCTATATTAATGCTGGTGGCTCCTCTATCTATAATTCCGACAGTTTGTCCGTTTTCTTTCTTGTTCCGACTCCTTGGATGCTACGGCTAGAGAGACCTGAAAAGTATCATGAAATAGAAGCTCAATTTGGGACCAGCTTGGCTCAGATAATAATCTAGTAATATTTGAAGAAGTCATTAGTATAATAGAAAGGCATCTTGAGAATTATTTCAAGTATCTTCCCCCTAATCTTCTTTCTTCCGAAAATCTAAAATAATTAGAATCATCCGCTCTGCCGCTTTTTGCGTCCATTCTTCCTTTTCCCGGCCCAGTAGACTATTCATACGAAGCCGCAGCTTTTCGTGCCTTCTGGCCCTCAGCAGCCGAGGCGAGCGACATAATATTAGAATTTTGAAATATTAGTTCCAATCTAATATCGCCTAATATAGGCTCTAAGCTTGAAGCAGAATAAACTCCGTTCCCTTAATTAATCTACCTCTCCAAATCTTCCTAAGCTCCTATCGATTTGCAACCTTATAATTTTTAATTTTAGGTTTTTTTCGCAAGGGATTCGGCTGCTACCCTTACTGCCCAGCGTATCCTTAAATCCCAAATTCGAAAATAAGAACTAAATCCTAAACCTCAAAATCTCAAAACCCCGCACCGCAAGGGGGAAGAAAGACCCGACACCCCATTTTCAGGGGGGCAGAGAGAACCCGGAGCATGTACCATTAGAGGGGCGGGAGAGAGAGGGGGAGCCATAGAGCACCTAATCATATATTGCGTCGAAATATCTCATATCCTAATCAGATCAAATTCAAATATAATAGATATTAAGATGTGAAAATATATTCTAATTTTTTTTAGATCAATTTATTTTATCTTCTTATTTAGATCTATTAAGAATATTATCGAAACTATATTTCTAATACGAATTATAAAAGAATCCTATTTAAACCAATATATTTTACCTTATTATTTAGACCCATTATGAATATTATCGGAATTATATTTCTATTATAAATTATAAAAGAGTCCAGAATTCTTTTGAAATTATATGGCTCCTATATTCCCTCGATTAATATATTTTCGATATTAGCTCCAGAAGCACCTGCCGCTTCAAAAAAAAAATTCAGACTTACTCGTAAGAACCGTCGATGGCTGCCAACAAAGGGCGGCAGCACATGGAAATTTGGATCAGTTTGTGGTTTCAGGATATGGGAGAGTGAATATAATAACCATATATCTTTGCATACATTGAATGTATGTATATACGTATGTATATACCTGTATGTTATATTTACATAATTACAGCATGAATTTGCATCTTTTGATAATTTAATGAACGGCGGCGCTGTGGCCCGCCCGACCGACCCTTTGCAGTCGTAGTTAAACTCCTTCATTGCAAATAGCTGCAAAATTCTGCAAGAATTTGATATCTTTCGGCATGACTTCCTGGGAGAATCTGATCACAGGCCACTTCTTTTGGCGAGATTCCATCCCCAAGCTTCTTCCATACCTCGGCGCAGTAGAGGACTGGGCCGCCATATGACATGATCCCACGACGGAGCTTTCTTTTGAAATGCTCCGGTTGAAAACTGCGCCCGAACAGGTGCCATATGGGCCTAGTATGGCAAATTGCCACCGGCAGCTGGCATTGCTTGCATGCGGGTGTCGCCGATTCGATCTGTGCGTTGTGCGCAGACTGTGCAAAAATTACCGGTGGGACTATACAGTGAAGATTCCATCCAGCTCTCAGCAGTTGCGCGCGGCATGCTATGAGCTCTGCATAGCAGCACCACGCCACTACCATTAAAAGATGCGGAAATTGGCGCTGCTGAAGGACGGGCTGCAAAGAAGCAAGTTGAATTCGACAATCGTTTTGCTATCTTTCGTTGTTCGTAAGACTCTTCTCAGCAGCCCTTCCATAGACAACGCTTCTAACAAGCTAATGTACGAGTACAACAGAAGAGGTGCGAACCTGCACTGGGCTTCATCCTTCAGGACACGAGCTTTGGCAGGTCGCTCCCTCGCTGGTACGCGCCTGGTGCCTGGCAGCAGGCACCAGTGCCCTCTCTAGGCATGGAGACATGACTGAAAAGCAGTACAATTAAATAAAGAAAAAAGTCATGATCGGCACCTAACCCGTCAGTCTAGGCCTAGGCAGGTCAGACCGGCTGAACGACATGGTTAAGTACATGGGTGCCGGCGTATAGGGCACCGTACTACTTCGCATTCTTCATCATGTAGGAAACCGCGCTTCTGGCGCCAAGTTCAGGAAAGAAAGAGTTGTAGAGCCTGCCAGAAGATGTTGTGCGCTGAACAACATTTCGCTCAGTGAATATCCTTCCGTAGAGATCATCATCTTCTTCTTCAACATCATCGCCATCATCATCTTTGGGCATGGTCGCACGAGGCATGCATGCTGATGACAGTGGGTCGCATTGCCAGACATGTCCAACGTCCTTTCGCTGTATGTTGTAAAGTGTGGCGAAAATGCTGCACATGCCAGTGTTTTGGGCATGGTCATCGCTAGAACCTACGTCATTATCCCTCCCCCCCCGCCCCAAACCCATGGAACCATCCGAAACGTCTTGAAAATGAAATAAACGGGGCGGCGTATGCGCCCGCCGCCCACTACACGTATGAGCCGTGACCATCCTGTCCCAATCCCTGCCTTAGCCAGGCAGCTTTGTCATGAGTACATCTGCCGATTTTTGAATGCTCTCCTCAGCCCACACACAGACATGCACGTCAAGTACTGGTACTCCTGAGCTGCAGGCAGGGACATGGGTCGCACACAACCCTGCTCTTGTGTCTTCGCTGTGGAGAACTGCCACATGCGTGCAGGCCTTTGCGACGTGTACCAAACTTATTTGCAGAGCAAAGCAGCCAGCTGAACAGCAAATGTCCTTGGGTGTCATTCATCAGTGTCGCGGGAGTGCTGCATGTCCGACAGGCGACATAATCAGAATCGCTGAAGACTTGAGGCTGAAGCGACAAGCTTTCGCTTGAAGATCCACAGCTTGTCGAGCAGCTGGCCTCAGCAGCCCAAGACACACTGCTACCCCCTGCTCTAAGGTTGAACGCACTACGCAGTGTTCTGTTTCGCTCGGTCTGGAGGTTAAGGACGGGCACAAACGCAGACACAGATTGTGAAGCAATGAGCCGACGGCTGAGCAGTCCTTCAGATCGTCCAACCTTGATTTTGCAAATGGTAAGGCCACTGGATTCAGCAAAGTTTCAACTCATCAGGCATGTGAGGCTGTGTGCCAGGCTTCTCTTGCAGGGCAGCCATATACTCGGTTGAACGCCTGGGAAGGACGACTCGCCATTGCTGCCAGATGTACCCTGCCACATGCGCTAGTTTGTTCATGGAAACGTCCATTTACCCATATGGCATGGTACGGCAAACCGAATACTGTTGGATTTGCAACGAAGAACGAGCAGACGACAATTTAAATGCCGAAACACCGCTTCTCAAAAAAACGCATTACCCCTTACTAAGTATTGGTCTGGCCTTGTTTTTTTGGGGGGGCTGTGCCAAAGCTGG
Source organism: Symbiodinium sp. CCMP2456 (assembly GCA_905221635.1). Classification (NCBI taxonomy): domain Eukaryota; class Dinophyceae; order Suessiales; family Symbiodiniaceae; genus Symbiodinium; species Symbiodinium sp. CCMP2456. Next base: position 52,072 of record CAJNDV010025180.1, on the reverse strand, counting down.
ATGATTTCGAGTTGGATCCTTCTAGAACCCCTAAGCTTTATATATGACGAAGACTTTATGCATCCTTGGAATTTGGAAGCCTGCCTCCAGGACAGACATTGCTTCGTCTGGAGTATGGTGTTTTACTGGAGCTTTGGCAGAACCACGGAATTAAGCGCGTAATGAGCGCGAAGCAAGCCCAAGGCAAGCCTGGAGTAGCCTAGTCCATCGCTCTTTCAAAATTCGTTAAAATCAAGACGCTAGCATTTGCACCTGTGTCTCGCTTGCTCTGCTGTTTCTAGCGCTGGGCCTGCACTACACAATGCTTGATAAAGCCTACTAGCAGTAACACGCCTGAATAGTGATTGACCTAGTTGCGAAAACAGTCATCTGTTCTGCATGTGTTTTTGGAGGATGCGGGGGTGACAAGAGACTTTGGAAACATGGCTGCAGCAGAGAGGCTCAACTGCATGTACTCGTTGCTTGAAGCGATCCCGGGCCTAGCAGACTGTGTGGAGCTGACAATGTTGCACATGCCTACATACACTACCTATGACTGACCACAGTAGCGAGCCGACGACAACTCTAGGCAGTGCTAGTAAAAGAACAGGGCGTAAATATCAATAATTTACAACATACTGGCATCGCATGCGCCCTGTCCGACAGCTGAGGTGCTGCTCAGGCGGCCTCTGCTAAAGTGGTGAAGCTCCACTTTCCCGGCCTCGGGCCTCTGGTCACAGAGTGAGCAGTGTGAATACCAAGCTCAGGATGCCGTTTCCAGCACAGGGAACCAGGGAACCCTGAACCCGACGGAAAACTAGCACTAGCCGCTTCCGGCATGGCAAAATGCACTTGTAGGAACATCACATTCTAGCACTCGCGCTCGACGCTGCAGGCGAGGGTTAGGGTGAATCCTAGTTTCGACGGAAGAGCTCGTTGGCTCTAGGAACATCACATCCAAGAAGACAAGTGGGCAGGAGCGTGCCAGAAAGGCAAGGGCCGGGGCCAAAGTGCCAGCTTCCCAAACTTCTAAGGCCGCATCCTCGAGGAGCATAGAAATCCTCTTCCTTTTCCTTGGGGTGGGCATTTCGGATGCGGTGACTTAGAGGGTCTGAGGTCGTGGGCTCGGCTGGCAAGTCGGTGATAGGTTTGTCCGTGGACATGATTCTCGAAAGTATCAAGAAAAGCACTCCAGGAAGCGAGAACCATGGAGCGAAAACAGGTGATCCATCTGAGCCAGCTGCCGGAGCACGGCCTGCGGACAAGGAGTTGCTTCTGCAAGAGCACTTCTCCACGCGTTACAGCCGTCTTTCAGCCAGGCATGCAGCATGCATTTTCCAGCGAAAGTCTCTGCCTCGAGCAGCAGCCACGTATGCAGCTGCCAAGTCCTTACCGCTGCTGTGACTGGAATCCACGCCGCTCCATCCAGTCCCGCTTCCCCACACAAACTAAGCTCCGCACCTCGGACCGGCGACGAGGCTGACAGAGAATGCCCGGCCGTGGTCTCGTCTGGACAAGCGGAGCTTTAAGAGCAATGAGAAAAAAGTGATAGCAAATCCCAACCACAGGCGGCAACCGCAACACAAACTCTCGGGCCCGCTTTAGGCACCGTTTGTTCTGGCCAGGGAAGTATGCAAACGACATATATAAAGACAGTTCACCTCGTTCAGAATGGCATCGTCCTGTGCTCGCAAGCGATGAAGCGTGTGCACCTGAGGCAAAGCCCCCGGCCTGCAACACCAGCCATGCAAAGAAGTACAGCATTGTAAGAAAGACGCCGTGGCGGAAAACGGTGCCCACGCATGATCAAGGAGGGACGACAAAAGCGCCATTACTGCCCCCTGTCCACAACCGTGTGCTGCCTACTAACCCAGTTTTGTTGTTAAGCTGGGCGCCGCATCAGCACATCTCTTCTGCAAGGCTCCGGCCACTGGCCTTTGCAGCTCGTGGGCGAACACCAAGACTTGTGCAGTTGTCATGCCCACGCAGTGTTGGGAGTGCTGAGAGGGCGGCAGTGCGGGGCTAGTACAAACCTGGCGGCCGCAGTTCTCGGTTCAGTTTGTAAACATGTCCTGTCCGGTGGAGCCAGGACGAGCTGTTCAGGAGACTGAAGCTTCAGCTTGCAAGAACAGCATGCTCGATTTCATCGCGGGCCTTAGCGGGGCTTGGGATCTTTGTCGGCAGCGGCCACCGGGGCGAGATCGGAGGCTGCCTGTCGCATTTTGTCACTTCATGCCTTCGCACATCTTAGCAATCACGCCGCCTCTTTGCATCTCCACGGCAAGTCTTCGGTGCAGCAGGGCCTGAGCTCTCTCGCGCTACTCGCAGCTGGGACTATGCTATACTCCATAGATCTCCCTAGCATATCCCAAAAAGGATACGGACTGTTTCAATCGAACCTCCGCATGCCTCCAATTGAAGCCCTTCTGACTGAAGCCCTGGCTGCGATCCGGCGGTCTTCGTGCAGTTCGTGGAGCCTGAATGCACCACTCACCTAACCCTCTGCGTACCCGCAGCCGGTGGCACAAAGCGACGTTTTCCCCCCCGGCGCACGTCGAGCAAGGTCCAACTTGCACTTCTATGCTGCAGAAGTGGGCAGGGCAGGCTCTCCACCTGCGTAGCTTGCATGTCCTTGATCCCTGTATACAGTATACATATGTCTGCATGTCTGCAACTGCCTGTCAGTCTATGCTCTGGTGCGGGTGCGATGGCCAAATCGGCCGCCGATGCTTGAGAATCACTGACAGATGGCTGCTGTGACTTGTCGGCGGCGGATCATCCGGGAATTCGAGACCCCGATCAATGCCCCTTACTAAGCCTCAGAACTCAACCCACGAAGTGCCGCCAACAAATCAACAGAGCTTGCACTAGCTGCTTAGCCGTCACTGGCTCTGCCATCAGCTGTCAGAGCTGGCCTGAAACTCGCTCAACATGCAAGACATATTGTCAAAAAGCAGGCCCCCTGTGCCAGACAGACAACAGATCACCGCCGCCACCATCACCAGCACCCGGAACGGCAGCAAAGCAAAACCGCTACCAGGATCAGGACCATAGCAGAACAGCAGCATCGCCATCACTGCCATCGGCCACCGTCTCCGCCTCTACCGTCACTGGCAACAACCACGACCACGACCACGACCACGACCACGACCATCACCACCACCACCACCACCACTTCCACCACCACCACGTCACTCCTCCACCTCCACTGCCACTACCACTACCACCACAACGATTACGAGGACGACGACGACGACGACGACGACGACGACTGCTGCTGCTGCTGCTGCTGCTACTACTACTACTACTACTACTACTATTACTGCTACCACTACTACTACTGCTACCACTACCACTACCACTACCACTACCACTACCACTACCACTACCATGATGACGACAACGACTTCTACTATTACTGCTACCTACTCAGACCTACTCCTCCTCCTCCTCCTCCTCCTCCTCCTCCGCCTCCGCCTCATGCTGCTGCTGCTGCGGCACCTTCCACTATGGCCAGGTTGAGGCTTTGTTTGCCTCCCCTCTGGAACAACGCGTCCCGAATTGTGTCCAACATCTACTTCCAGCAAAAACCTACCATTTGCTTCGGCGACAGTTCCTATGTGTTCGTTCTGAGGCTCTCGCCTTAAACTTTCTTGTTCTACATTCACAGCAAAGTTTTTACACCGGCGTGTCTGTAAACAGACAGCGATCATGCGGAGTGCTTCCTCGGCCTTGAGGAAACCGGAGATCCTCCAACCGTTCTTGGCTGTCACAGCTTCCTGCAAGTAACCCAGGGCTGGCGGTCGACAGCTCACACACAGACACACGCACACTGCCCGCACAGCAAGTCAGTCCTTCTTCTTTTTCGACGATAGCTTGCCTTTTGCTTTGCCTCCGTTGCTGCTGCTGCTGCCGCTGCCGCTGCTGCTGCTGCTGCTGTCGTCCTTCTTTTTCTTGCCATCTTTCTTCTTCTTCTTTGTCTTTTTCTTGTCTTTCTTTTTGTCCTTCTTTTTATCCTTCTTCTTGTCCTTCTTAATCTTCTTCGGAGGCCTCCGATCCGCAAAGCGGGTGCAACTTGGACGCCAAGAAGCTGATGCACTTGTGACCGCCGAGCTGCGCCATCGGTCCGGCCGCATTGCTGAGTTCACTGGGTGTTTTGATGGCGCCAGTCGCATTGTCCGGGTCGCCGTACTCCTTTCACATCTTGAAATGTCATTCAAACTCAAGGCAAGGCAGGCTTCGCACCGTCCTTCTCGAATTGTGCAAGCTTTGTGCTGCCTGATTTCTTAAGCCGCTCAGCCTCCGAAAGCCATGCAGGAACATCTACAAGAACAGAAGACGAGGCGATGCAATGCATGACATCGCCTCCTCCTGTTCCTTCATTTCCGCCACATACTCGGACGCAGTCTGCAGCAAGAATCGATGGTTTCCGTGGGCATACTCAACAAAGAGACAACGCCAGGCAGCGCAGACACATCTGACTGAATAACCTACAGTATGCTGGAGGCTTCATTTCGTTTCAGAGCCCCAGGTTCAGCACAGATGAATCGAGCAGATGAAGCAGGAAAGGACTTCTAAGCAACCTTGTCCATCCGTGGCTTGGGTGGGGTCGGTGCTGGCGGCCGCCATCGCTTCGGCATGTCGGCCCTTTTCGGCCAGCTCTTGAGATCTACTGCTTAAGACCCGCTAAGGACTACTTCTACAAGCACGATCCAGGCAAGCCTCACACTTCCAATGTTGGCATGTGCTTGACTACCTAGCAATGTGTTGATATTAGCAATGTGTAGAGGGGGGGGGTTGTTGGTTTGGCGCGAAACTGCATGCGTGCAGCCCTCATGATGACCTCCTGACATGCCGCGCCGCAAACAACCAGAATGGCAGTCAGTCTTTTCGGCACACTCCTCACCTAAAGGTTGACGACTGTGCCGAAAATGAGGCTGTGACTGTTGCGACATCACCTCGGCGTCTGGAAGTGATCTCAACACAATGTTATGTAGCCTTGGGGCTCCTTTATGACCTACAGGTTTCGGCTTCATCCTGCTCCCAGCTTCCACTCTTCCTGTGGTTCCCCTTACAAACAACATGGCAAAAACATTCACACCTGACGCCTCTCTGGGGTAACGCCCCTGGCCAGGCCTCGCGGGGCTACTGCAGACCGAGGCCTCGAAGTCCGGGCCTCGACTGAAGGGGGGCGCCAAAAGGTCCAATCGCATGTGTGGTCTGAGTGTTTGCGCACCTGTCTTAAAGCGTTACTGTCTTTGCTAACTTGTGTGTGTGCGTGTGTTCTTGTTCATGCATTTTGAATTTAGGCCCTGTTCGTTGACACCTCAGCTTTTTCAGGTCACGGTCTGCATCAAGTATGGTCGATCCACCCTCGACGTCCGTTGCCGTATGTTGCCGTGCCGCCGTGCTCTGCTTCTGCAGACTCGAGTGAACCACAAAAATCTGGCTTGATACGTCTTGAGCCGCACTAGTTCTCTATGGAACAGACGGCAATGCATACCCCGCTGTCTAGTTCCAGCTCACAGTCCCGCGACTGCAAGACACGTTTGCCCTGAATCTTCTGCGGCACAGTCCGTAAGATGCAAACGCTTACCATCGCATTGCCGCAAGGCATGACTGCAGGTCAAGCGCTTCTCGGCATCATGAATTCGATGAGCTGTTCGGGAATTCTGGTCTTCCATCATCTTCCATCAGCCGGGCTAGTCGTCGACTGGTCGTCTCATGAAAACGTTCACGGCTGTTCTGGCTCGTGCAAGCCTGTCCCCGATCACCTAAGCCGCTCGCCTTAATGTCGGCCGAAGCAGGCTGAATTGCCATGCGTTGAGATCGGTCAATCTCCAGCACGGGGCCTGCGAAGTGGACATCTTGCTAAGACTATGCCGCCTATCAATCGCTACAAGGAGTGCAGAGGGCAGCGTGCCTTCCAGCCCGAGTTCAATCGCCAAAGGCCGGCACCGGAGCTACGGGCACTTCTGAAGCAGCAAGGACAACGAGCGTAGCAGACTTCAAAGTTTGTTTCCGGAGAAAACCCATGGCAGCAGCTGGACGGCTTGCGGCGAGAAGCATTTTCGAACAAGCAGGTCTCGCAAGTCGGGAGGTCCCGAAAGCAGCGCTTCGGAGCTTAGGGCAGCCTGGTTCCACAGGGCGCTGTCTGTTCTTCAGTCAGCGATTCCCGTGGCACACTCCGCAATCATTGAATAAAACTAGAAGGAGCCGAACTCTTCCGAGTGGCACCAGGGGTCGACAGCAAAGTGCATCGAAACACCAGCACCACCCAGCACCGAACATAAGGCAGCAAGTCAGATGTCACCCATTCGTCGAGGCCGGCCTGGACACAAGCTCAACCAGATTCGCTACAACGTTACGTCGGCTCGCGGCCGAGATCCTCTTACGGTCTCGTCGATCTCACAGTTACACACCTTCAAATTACCTTCCTCGGTCCTGGATTGCCACACGTCCACAACATCAAGCCAGCTGCCAGCTGCATCAGGATTCTTGGAAGCCGTGGCCAGCCTCACGCTTCATTCGACGAGCCTTTGGACACGGACCTTCCAAGTCGGCAAGGAGAAGACGCATGGCACGAGGCGCTGATCAACAAGCTGCTCCTAACATTGACGCGGACAATCGCGGACAGTTCTTTGGTCACAGCCACTTGCACAAATGCTTTACGTGATCAGTGGCCACGCGAGGGCGGCATAAAGCAGCTCCATGCCAAGACCATTGCAGGCAGCCGTATGCCCCGGATCTAACCGATCAAATCGACGAAAGGAGTCTAGCCAATGGTCACCAATGGCCAGACATGTACCTGAGAGATTTAGATCCGGGGCCGTCGTTCCAAATGGCGAAAGCAGACCCAACCGATGGGTTACTCTCAGATGCCGCCTTCGGAGAGTTTATTAACTTCTCCCCTCTCTCAGTGATGGGCACAGCACCCTGGAAAAGTGACGTGCCTTTCACTGATTCGTGGAGACAGGGCCGTGGCTTGGCCATGTCCCTGCAATCGTGTACAAAGGCACAGAAGGGACGGCCATGATTGACACGCGGGTCGTCGGTGCTTGAATGCCATGTGGCGAAGTCTGGGCCCTTCCATACCAGCAAAGCTACTTGGCATCTGCAAGACCAGTGTCTGGATTGCATCGCCTTCATCCTCAATTTCATAAGCATGAATTCGGAGGACAATGCGGACTAGCCCTCCCGGTCTCTCGGCAAAAACAGCGCAAAATCTACGAGGCCGGCTTGGCCGGCTAGCTCTTAACTTGCCTCTTGCTAGTCACCGTTGCGTCACTCGGTACCCTGCACGGTTCGATTGTGTATGCATGAATATACACAAATAGATACGTAAATATGGAAACATCGGTTGCGGAACTACAGCTCACTCCTTGGCGGCATTGGTGAGGGGCTCGCCCTCAACTGTCACGCCTGTGTATGGTCGAGCTGCCTGATTGTCCTGTTTGTTCAGCTCCTCAGCCCGAGGCAGCTGCCGCTGAAAACGACGCGTTAGACCTACCATGCGGCAACCAAAGAGAAAGACAAGCAACTAGTACTGGTGTTGTAAAACTACGTACATACCTCTCAAAATGCCCCTTGCTAGGCTGTGCGTCGTACGTGTCCAGGGCGAAGCGCCAAACCAAGTACCTCTGGACCACATCGAGGTGCATACCAGATGAACGGTGCATGACACACGTCGGGCCCGGCTGCCTAGCCTAGCTGAATGAGTCAAAGCAACAAGAGGATGACCAGGAATAACGCCAGCACTGCACAAGCGACGTAGGAAGCAGCAATGGCAGAGAAGCCCCACACTCCTCGAAAACACATGCCGTCAACGAAGGTGAAGAAGGTCGCGCCCATGAACCCGCAAGTCACGCCATCTGCGATCCAGACAATCTTGTCGATCACGTTCTCTTCCACCAACTGGCGCATGTCTGTGGCGATGCCTCGGAGCACCAACGGCGTGACCTTGTCAAGCCGCTCGAAGGCAAGATCCAGTTGTCTCGAATAGCTTTCCACTATTCGTGTAAAGTCTTCTAGAGTGCAATCATACTCGATCTCGGCGAGCGTGCCGTCGCTGCGGAAACCTCAGTGCAGGGCAAAGGCTCGGCATTGTTCCTTACAATCGCTGCCTCATGATACCCGCAACTGGGAGAAACACAGTCATTCCGGTACACTCCGTCATCCACGTGAGTCATGTTGGTGAGCGTGCATGCGGAGCCATTCCCGTCCATGAAGGATTTGCACTTGAAGGTCTGGACCTCATCGGCTACTCTTTGTGAAAGGAGAGCAAGCTTCACAAGCAAAAGAAAAGTCTCGCCGCATCTCACCGGCCGCGTGACACTTCGCAGGCCCTGCTTCAGCTCCATGAAGCCTGCCGTTCTTGCCAGGTCTGCTATAGGTCCGCTGACCGATGATATCCGATGGCGCAACTTGTGTTGAGGTCAAAAGATGGCTGCAGTGTGTGCGGGCAAGGGGCTGTTGGCCGCCTCGCACGCGAGAGCGTCGTTTGGAGGAACACCTCCAAGGGGATGATGAGCTTGAGCTCAGCACATCATTAGAAGCCCAGTGGTGCCTGAAAAACACCTCCACTTAGACTCTTCAATATTGGGAATTGAGGGGTTAGGTGGGTGCAACCCTTAAGCCCCAAGTGTCCCTTGGTCCCAACCGTCACCTCAAGCTCCATCTGAGCCCAAAGCCCCAGTTCCCAACCTCCGAGCCCGCAAGCCGTAATCCCTAAATCCTTTTCGCCCTAAGCCCTAAGTTGGATCTGGCGGTGCGGGGCCAGAGTGATCAACATTAGGAAGGTGTAGTAAACGGGGGGAATAGTACGTTCGCGACGCTTAAAGGAATCCCAAAAAGCCACTGCGCCTACTAAGATGAGCCGGAAAATGTGCCAAGTGGCCGCTGCAGTTCACAAGCTGGCCGCAGCTCGCATGCGGCGGTGTCTCAGGCACACCTCGAATTTTTGGGCCCTAGGGTTTCAGCACTCGTAGGCACGGTGTAGGTATTTTGCGGTTGTGGCTTCCTTCTCTCGCTGCTGCCACGGTTTAGGGTTTCGGCGCTCACGCAGGCAAGGCATGTGGTCTTTGAGTTTGCACTCTCACCGCTCGGACAAGCCAGGCGAGATCCACAGGTGCAATGGTCGGCGTGACACTGAGACGACGTGATGCCTGCAACTGTTTAAGCACTCAACACCCTAGACAAAACACTTCAATGAAAACTCATGCACCAGAATGATCACAGCAAGAGGCCTATGATGTGGGCAGGCAGCGTCCAAACTACCAACGAGGCGGTGCAGGCCGGAGTTGAGGAGAATTTTGGGATGTGAGACACGGTGAAACGAGCACCGCCATGCGCCTTTGGTGCATGACGGTTGTGGGCTATGACCCGTCTGACCCATCAGCCGCATACCGGGCCGGGAGTCACGGAAAGCAGCTGCTTGGGCACAGCAGTCCCAACTCGGAATCCGAAGTCTGGTTCCGGCAGCCGCAAGCTTCCGGGCAGAGATAGCTGAGCGGACCGAAGAGAGTGGCCGCGCCCAGACACCAGGTCTCCCCTGTGATGGGGTCCTTCGGAACGGCTTGCAGCATCGGGCAGCCACCCGCTTTCATCATGCTTACCGCACTCATGTCGCCCAACTCGAGTCGATCCTGCCCGTAGTAGGCAGAAACGGCCAGGGCGTAGTTGTCCCAGAATTGGTTCCAACTCTCTTGCGCACCGGCTTGAGGGAAGTCCTGGCAAGGCAATGCCCTCATCCGCGACTCTCTCTGCAGGAGACACATCTCAGCGCAGCCCTCCGCTTTTTGTTTGTACCAGGGAGGTGCGAGCGGATCTGTGCAGCCGCATGTTTGGCCGCACATGAGCCGCACCATCCGTGCATCTGGATCATAGCATGTATTGCGCAGCTCGGCGCAGGTGGGAGTGACATTGGTGCCGAGGCCAAGGTTGAATGCCGCGGCTCTCATTCGGCTGTGCGCGATGGCAACCAACTCCGAGGCATTCTCTGCCGGGCCGTACGGATCTATATCCCGCTCCCAACACACCGGCCAGTACGCGGCCTCCTCCGCCATCTTTCGGATGCGGCCGAATTCAAACTGTTGGGTGTAGAGGCCCATCTGCATGAAATTGGGCGAAGGCGGAAGTTCATCCGACGCCGGCGTCCAGGGCCCGTCTAGCTTGAACTTGTATTCGTTCACGGCCTCCTCGGCCAAGGTCAGCACATTCTCGAAGCGCTTCTCGTTGGTCATGAGCCCGTAGGCCATCCCGACATCGGCGTTGTAGGCGACGACGAAGTTCTGGATGCCGAAGCACATCTCCCGCTTCACTTCGAGCATTCTCTGGGTCAGCGGCACGATGAGCACTAGGTAAGGCACCAAGATCATTATGAGCAACATCGTGAAGTTGAAAGCCGACTCCACCTGGCTCTTGCCTTTCGTGTACTTCAGCTGTATCGGCTGCAGCTTTTGGATTGCCAACTGGATCTTCGTGGGCACCATTGCCTCGAAAAGGAAATCGTCGATGTCCAAGATGCCATTCAGAGCCACGGCATTCAGGATCAGGTCCACAATGGAGGTGGTGCGCCCTAGCCACTGCGTTCCACCGACCAGCAGTGCAATTGCGAGTGCCGCACGAAGCAGGTGGGCCGTCACAATGATGGAAAACCGCAAGCAAGAGAGACTTCGGAAGGTTCCCTGGTGCAGCTCCGTGGATTGTGCACGTGGCAGCTGCATCATCGCTTGCAGGTTCAGCCAGATGTTTCGAAGTTCGCGATACACGCAAAGGTTCCACAAGATGATGCACAGCATGCAAAGTATGACGCCTGGCTGATCGAAGGTGGCTTCGAAGGCCGTTTTTGTATTCCCAGGAACTTGTTGATGTCCGAGAGCAACTTGGCCTGCGTGGAGGCGACGAGGAGGGAGCTGTCTTCATCGCAGACACGGGTCACAAGGCTCGTCTGCGACAGGTCCAAGTACCTGAAGGAGTGTGCCAAGCTTGTTCGCCAGATTCTCGTGTTCTTCACGTTGGTCTCGAACGGATCTCCGAGGAAGCTTTTGTTGAATAGAATGTTGATGAACAAGGTCTGCATAATAACGTTCGAAAGCAGGATCAGAACGGAAAATAGCGAGTCCAGCCATCCAGCGTCCGTGAGCCCCACAACGGCAAAAAGGTTCCAAGCGCTCTCAGCTAGTTGAACTGGCTTCTCTTCTGCGACATCAGCGTCCTCTGCCTTTGGCAGTGGCAGTACCGGCGGGGCTGTCGGTTCTTCCACCGCAACTGCGCTGGCAGCATTGCCCGTCTCGTCCAAGCGGACTTCCAATGCCGCCAAACGGGAGGAAAGGCGATGGATCTCTGCTCTGAGCTCCTCAACCTCAGTGGCCATGGCTGGAGAGTTTATCATACACGTGCGTTAAAACAAGAACACAACAACAACTTGAGCCAAAATGGCTGTGGTCTTGAGTTTCAGTGACAAACATCCCAGGCCAGATCCCAGTGCTTCACTGCCAAGCTTCCAAATTGCGCGAGCGCGTTGCTGAAGGACTCGATACCTAGGGCAGACCAACGAACCTAAATCCGACATGCATAAAGAAATGCGGAAACGAAGTCGCTTCACGGAATATGAGCGGCCGGCCAAAAGTGGATCGACCATCCCATTCGAAGTCGTCGCAGGCTCCAGAGGATGCAAAGAACTTCGCCAAAGTTTGATTCAAGTTCATGTTCTTGTATGGGTCCTCCTGTGCAACTGCGGGAAGGTCCGGGAGCATCATGACGTCCATACTGAAGTTCTGGATTGTTTGCAGGAGTTTCTGGACGTTTTCATCTGAGCGGATCTGGGTCGCATTGCCACTAGTGAGGCCATTGAACTGTGCGCTGATCTGGTCGGTGACTCCGCCCACCACTTGCTGCCTGCAGGGGATACGTTAGCTGTGGCCTTTCATTATGACTTCGTTTGCAGGACCCAACAGTGCCGTTGTGACTCAATGGGGCCTCATTGTCTGTGTTGTACCGTTGGACTCCACGGTGATGATGTCCAAAAGGGCTGCATTTGAGGAACTCGTCCCCGGCTTTTGGAAGCATTGATCAACCATTTTCAGCCTATGTATCCGGCAATAACCGATCCATGAAAGACTCACAGATTAATTCTACAACTCATTCGCCTTGGGAGCATTGCTTGCGTCTGCATCCTGCTTCAGCATCGGCATTTTTTGCTGGTGGTGTTCAGCGGAACAGTTAGTAACTCGATTACAAAAGCATACATAAGGCCGAATCAAATACCAAAGCGGCATGATCGCTGTTTGCGGGCCTGTCATGTCCAGGCCAAGTGCCCCGGACATGTCCTGCAATAGTGGCAACAGTCCAGCCCAGGCTGCTCAGGACTGCATCTATGCCAGCCCCGTGGGGTGACTTGGCACATGGACGAACAAGTATCTTTCAGAAGGATACGAAAGCCTGGCTCCGCCATGCCCCGTCCTGCAGAGTCTGTCCGCTGAAGTCGTCGAGGATCAAGCCTTTCAATGCTTGACACAAGCAGTCAAACTAAAGTTCAGGCAGGAGCGTGTCATAAGAGGCTAGAGCGGACAAATGTTGGCCAGCCAAGGTTCAGAAACTTGCCAGAGGAACTGAGACCAGAAGGAGGGTGCCGCCAACCAGGAAAGTAACCTGAGTAAGACGGTTCGTGAGCTGCCGGCCATCGGCCAAGCTGACTCAAGCACGGACACAGACTGTATTACTTCTCAAGTATTCAAGATGTTGGTGCCATTCTAGCAAGAAGTTTCACATGTACAGAAACTCAGTTGATTGGCAGCCAAGATGCCCAAATGTAGTAGCATCCACAGCACCATGTGCAGCATGCGCAGCGGTGGGCTTTGGCCTTCGACTGGAGCAGAGCGTTCACTGCAGGCACTTGATCTCTTGAATATTCGCGTGCGCAGAGCGGCGTAGCACATGCCTGCTACCGCTACAGCAGGCCAATACACAATGATCTGACCCTGATTTGAAGTTAATGAGCGAAGTCTATACATACACGTGCATAGGTGGGTATGCATGTGCCAGACAGTTGACACGTTTTCAGATGTGGCCACTGTCCGTCCGACAGTTCGTTACCTCTGCAAAAACACAAGTTATCTGACACCCGATGGTGTATGCATCTTCTGGCAGCTAGCACTGTTGTCGGGACTGTCGCTGATTTTTGCACCTCACGGTTGAGGATTGAGAGTTTAGGGCTTTGGGGCACAGGCTTCAAGTGAGCTCGTGCTCACTACCACAGGCACCCGCGCTGTGGTTGGAAGAGACTGGCTGGCCCCAGAATGGCTGGCCCCAGGTGCTTGGTTTTCGCTCCGGGGTGGCGCAAAGATCTGCAGCCACTGTAGAAACGCGTCCAACTGACTGGTGTGGCTACAACGGCTACAATTAGACATGATTCTATGACGCCTGCACAGCTCCGCGTTGAATACGGCACCAGCAGCACATCGAGCACATGCCGCAACATGCCAGCAAGCCAGCCTTGTCAGGGTTTATCCGAATCTTTGGCCGCACATGTTCAGTCTTGTGAGCGGACATAAAGCTTCTTGCAGCATGGTGGCGACTGCTGCAAAAAAACAAACTGCGAGGGGCCCATACAGCCGCAGCCTGGGAAGGCAACACGAAAACAGTTGCATCAGGTTGCCTTGTCTCCTCCCTCCAAATGTCTTACATCCGGGCTCATCCGGAAACAAGCGCACTGCACATCAAGCAGCACGGGGAAAGTCAGGTATCTGTCTCATCATGTATTGAAAAAAGGCCAGCCCTTGCCGAGGAGCCCGTCTTCAATCTGCTGGAGCAGGTCTTGCTCCACGAAAGGCCCAAAGAGTCCATGCATCGACTCCGTGAACTCTTGCAGCGGCGCTGTGAACTGGTCCATGCTACCCTGAAGCTCCTCTCATGACTGGATGCAACCGATGCAGCCTGCGTGAGAGGACACGGGGTATGAAGTCAGATGCCTATCTTGCTCCAGAATTCGCCTAGCTTTTCATTAGTTACCATTGCTTCCACACACCACCCGTCCGCAAGCTTCTCACCGGTGAGCTGGTTGTTCACCTGCAGGGGAAGAGGGGGACCACATGGAGCCAGCAGAGGAGCGAATGGGACTTAGAGGTGAAGGGGATTGGTGTGCGACTACGTCTTTGTAGTGTAGAAATGACCTCCGCGCGTGCTCTGTCCAAGGCAGTTCCCAAACTGCTCTCAAGAGTAGCAATGGCGGGCTTCAGCAGGTCCGAGAGCTCAACACAGAGGGTGCAGCTATGCCGAAGCGAGTCGCCGTTTGCACCTGAGACAGTCTTCTTTGGTGTTGTTTCGAGGTTGTGTGTGCCCGCGACTTTCATTCAGGAAAGCCACGTTTCGGTGCCTGATTTGCCTCGTTCCGCATCATGTCGTTGAGCATCGTCATAGTCTTTGACGCTAGCTCGACGGCATCTGAAATCTTCTTCGTGTCATCGAGGACACCTCTAAGATCCTTAGGCTGTCATGCGAGAAGAGACCCTTGGAATGCACAAGCCCACACGCAGGGTTGCAAGTGTCCAACACGTCCAACACGGCCTGCAACCGCAAAGAATTCTGCCAGACTGCCGTCATGAACGCGCTGTCTTCTTCGAGGGCGTTTATTATATTTTGGACCTCCTGGAGGACTGGAATCCTTGGATAAGGTGTGCAGAACAGAACATCCGATCATGGGAGGTGTACTGCAGGGTTTGGATTTGCGCATGGTTACAAAGTTGTGCAGAGTGCAACTGCTACGCGGGAGAGATCATGTCAGGCTTTGGGCCAAGCGTCAATCCCAGAAATCGCGGGTTCTGACTTCCGGACAGAGTCATGTTGACAATCGTGGCGGAAGTACACGCCTCGGCGGAGTTCTGAACGCCGTGCGACGTGACGCAGAGATGGTAATGCTGACAGCCCAAACCGAGTGAGCTGCTACGCAAGTCTCACTTCACTTGCGTCAACAAAGCCATGCACTCTCTCGCTCTCTCCTCTGCTTCTTCTTCTCCCAGGCACTCTTTCTTCCTTCCTTCCGTTGGGGACAGGTCTGCACGCAGACGCGGGCGCAGGCCCCCCCATCCCTTCCGCTTTGGGTCGTCGGGAGGATTGTTGCTGCCTTGGTCGATTTGAAAGGTAGAGTGCTCCTCGACAGAAGCACCCCCCTGTACCTACCGTGGGAGTCCAACACCTTTCTGGTAAAACAACAACTGATATGTTACCAAAGAGTGACAGTTGATGCAGAGTCACTAGTACGGATGCTTGTCCCCCCAAGCCAAGCGGTAGTAGTACTCGGGCCTAGTTTTCCGGATCCGCTCCTGTGCAACAACAAAAGTGACTGCGAAGCTGATGCAGAACATGACTGTATGTTCCGGTTCTCCCCTTGCCCAGTGTGCTCTGGACGAGTTTGGAAGCAACACTGTAGCAAGACGGCGCAGATCACGCCAGTGCTCCTCCCTCTGCCACTGCCAGGTGGCTGTTTCGGATGGGGGTACTATGCGGCAACAACCCTGCACAAGTGTGCTTATTCCCCCTCCGGCAGCCGATGCTCCCTCGGCTGCACGTTGTAACCACTCGAAAGGCAAGGCCTAGTTCATGACTTCACGACAGTACTGAACAAAGCGACAGTTCTGAGACTTGCTAGCAGCCGAGCTCGGAGCCGTGTGCCTGTGTTGGACATGGCATGTTCCCCCGTCTGATAGAGGTTTACTATGGCTTAATTAATTGAACTGGTTTCAGACGGGGCCGTGCCGGTCAAACATCATGGCATGGAGGCGTCTGCGGCGGTGTTTTGATGGGCTCTCAGCAGGGCTCGTTCCTCCGTGCGCTGCTTCCGGCTTGTCGTCGTGTTCCAGCCACCATTGTGCTTCGGTCGGTGAGCGCTTGGTACGCAACCCCCTCCAGCGACAGGCAGCCAAATTGGCTTCGGACTCCGTTGCTCCGCGTAGGGCTGTCCACTGCTGGGGGACTTGCCCCTCTCGCTTCCTCTTCTTCTCGTTGTGCGGCGGCGTCGGTCTCCCCAATCTGCTCGGTGGAGTCGTTGAGGCGGGCTGTGTCCACGCTTTACCCCAGGCCCTCGTCGGTCTGTGCACTGTCGTGAACTGCGTGAGCGCCCCGAACATGGCTTGTTGCCACGCTTACAAGGCCTAGAGAAACGTAACCACTGGCGGCAGTGCTTCCCCCTCCAGTCGCGGCACCATATCGCGTAGAACTGCAGCTGCTTCGAGAACTCGTAGTGTTGCTCCCCCAAACCTGTTTGTGCGAGCGGGCCATTCTGAGACCTGTGGGGTCTGGAGGCCTAGTGTGTCCGCCGGGTGGACGCCCCCCTCCAGGGCTTCATAGGCCTCCTCCCTGCAGTCCACTATCTCTTCGCTGAGCGCTAGGAGCAGGACAGCTCTGACGGTTCCAGGTTCTCCCATCGTGCGCTAAAGGGCGCTCGCCAGCATGGCTCTGGCTTTCCGTAGCTCAGCACAGCACCGTGCACTTTGTTTTGGTCTACCTCTGCTCGCATGGGCTCGAGCATCTGACATTGCCCCCTCTCAACGAGGTCTTCGCTGAACTCGTCGCTAACGAGTCTCTCTCCTCTTGGACCCTCATCCCGCTGGCGCGACTAGTCTCTCGTGGCTTGGCCATTCCCCCTGGCTGCCGCGCATTGGGCAGGTGGCTGGCCTGTGCAGCATTCTGTTGGCTATTTGGCATATGCTGCCAATGACTACTAATGCCTTCCCCCTCCGGTGTAATGATGGTGCGGGCAACCTCTTGGATCAGCTGGAGTTGGGTGACAGGGCTTCGAAAGCTGCAGTGTGTGTGCGGCTGTTTGTTCACTGGTCTCTCCCCTTGTTGTGGTGGGCTGTGGTGCTGTGGGTGGTGGGTCGTTGGAGCTGCCTGCTTGTTAGGGCGTGGAGATTGGGCTGTAGTCGATGCTCCTGCGCCTTCGCCGAGTGAGGCCGATCATCTCCTGTTCTGTTGTCCAGCCGTGCTCTCACGTTTCCTCTGCGAGCTCTCGCTGGGGTGGTGGTAGTAGTGGTGGATGTTGTGGTGGATCTGCGGTGCTGCCTGTATGTTCCCTGCCAAAGCTCAGTCTGTTGCGACCTTCTCCCAATCCCGCGCTCGTCTTGCAGCAGAGTGTACAAGTTGGGCGGGCTGGGGTTGGCCGCTGTTGCGTGTGGTTCGTTGGCGGTGGTGTGTGCCCCGTGTAGGGGTCTGCTGTCAATCAACAAAGCGGACCCTCTGCTGTGTGGCCGTTTGGCCGGCTGCGGTGTTATCTGCTCTAGCTGGTGGTTCCCGGCGCTCCGGTTCGGCTGCGTGTGAGTATGCCTCGGCTCGTGTAGCAGGTCTGCCGGCTTGTGGTTCCTCCTGCGGCCTCTGCATCAATGCCCCTCCTTCCGGGGCGCTGTTGCTGCTGCTGGCTTGTGGGTTCCCCCGCGGTCGTTGAAGCTTTCCAGGGTTTGTGTTATCCCCCACTGCTCTCCCTTGTCCGGCAGCTGGCGGCCGGTACTTGCTGTTCTTAGGCAGGCCATGTCGCGGACGCCCCGCGGATCATCTACACGTCATCGATTGCTTCGATGAAGTATGCCGCCCCCACTTCTGTTGCAAGTGTCCCCCCCTTCTTGTTTGTAGGCAGGGCGAGAGGTGTGTGCAGCTGCGCGGTCTTGTCATGCTGTCCCCCCGTCTGTCTTTTCTTGGGTTCAGTGGTTGCGCAAGTACCTTCATCAGGTTTACTAGGAGTAGAGGAGTACTGTAGTAGATTAGCAGCACTAGCTGCAATGGTTCCTTGGGGTGGTACATAAGAACAGACTAAGGCAAGCTGTTAGTGAGAACCGAAGCTACGATCGCCCCGTCGGATAGCGGCGGGCACGTCCACAGTTCCTGGCCTCCAGGAAGGAGGGCGCCCCCGACTTTGCTTCGACTCTTGCTACCAATTTGGCCTTGCCGGCTGCAACGTAGAGGACGTCCGTTCTGGCTGCGTGCGGCAGCGCTGGCGGTCCTTCGTGAGCGATGTGGTTCCCCCGGTTTGTTTCTGCGCCGATGTGCTGGAAGTGTGGCGGTTGTGGTGTATGTTGTCCCCCCTGGCTCGAGGGTGGCGTGGTGGTACCTCTTGGCTAGAGGCGACGGTGTGCTGGTCGGCGGGGTCCATCGTTCCCCTGTCTTTGTGCCGCCTCTCCTGTGGTGGTCGTGGTGGTGGGATCTTTGGTGCTGCCTGTGGTGTGGCGCGGCTTCCCCCTGCGCCTGCATCTCCTCCTCTGGGCTTGGCTGCCGCTTGCGTGCATGGGTTGTTCATCACACGGTCTTTGTGTTCTGCTCGTTGTGTGTGCTTGCCGGTGGTGTGGCCTGCCGTGTCCATTGGTTCGCCGGCGATTTCTTCCGGGATGCTTCCAAGCAGGTTGCTCAGCCGGCGCGTGCGGGGCGGCTTGGTCCACGGTGCGGCTGCTATTCGCGGCCCTCTTAGTAGGTGTCTGTTGAGAAGGTCTGCCCAATCCTCTTTGGTGCGCCTGTGGGTGGCTGTCGGGGTGGTGTCTGTCTGCTGCGGTGGTGGTGGCTGTAGTGGCGGTACTGCTGAACTGGAGCGGTGTTGCGGGGCTTGTCCTTGCTTGGCCCCTGGCCGGTTGCTGTTGCTCGGGTGCGCCCTCCTGCTTGTAGTGCGTCGCTGCTCCACCCCCATGCATGTACCCATGCCTCCGCAAACACTGTTTGATGGCAGCTGTTTGGTGTTTGTTTCTTGCACGCTGCTCACCACCGCCTCATGCTTAGGTTGGTTGCTGTATCCCTTTCCGGGGCGCTGCGGCGGCAAGGGGCGCTTGCTGTCGCCTCTTCCCCGCCCTCCCTTCCGGGCTGTTGCTGCTGCTCTCTGCTTCTTCCTCCGGTCGGCGCTCATCTATGTCTGGCGGCAGCTCTCCTGTTTGTGCGTACTGGGACGCTTCTCGGACTGTTGGTCCTCGTGGCACTTGCTTGTCTTTGCTGTCTGTGTCGTCTGCTGGTGCCTCGTCAATGACACTCTTTTTCTCTCTCTCTCTCTCTCTCTCGCGAGCCCGCCGTCCATGCACGTGTGCACTACTTCGTCGCTCCGATGCGCACAATTTCCGATCACGCGGACATGTATACAATGATTGCCCGCCCCTGTCGTGGACAGATGTGCAGCACTATGTGGGGCCCGGGTGCACGGTTACCTTGCTTCTTCCAACCTCCTCTTACATGACCATATATGCATTACGACATCAATGGAAATGAAAAACCTTCAGGGTTTAGCAAAACCCTCAATTTAGGGTTTAATTTAGGCTTTAGGGTTTAGGCCCTAAGTCTAGGCTTTATGGCTGTAGGTTTTCGGGTTTAGGGTTTGCGACTCTCACTCTCGCACAGAAGGCCTTTAGGCTGTAGGTTTGAGGAGTTCAAGGATCTTAAAAGACCCAGAACTCATTTAGTTTGGCGTGGGGATTTTTTCATGCAGTCGGTATATGAAAGAGAATGCCGATGTTTCGCACCGTGGGTGATTGGTCAATGCCGGGGTTTCGATGCTTCCACTTCTCTTTGCTTGTCTGCCTGCATATGGCCCTTGAAGTTGAAACCAAGTATTGCTCGAGTTTGGCTTCCATGGTTGGGGTCTGCGGCCGTGCAACTCAACAGCCACGCAAACAGAGCATGGCCGGTGAAGTTCCGGCTGGGGACCACAACTGCTGAAATCGCCCAGAATGCGCAAAGAGATCAGGCTAGTGTTGGTGAGGGTACTGACAGACGCATGCAAACCAAGCAGCTGTTCGTGCCACACCGTCCGTGGACGCCTCCAAGCCTCGCAGTGCCAGCAGTGCTGCCACCACAAGGCCAAGACCGATGGCTCCTCAAAGGATCGGAAAACCATTTTCACCGAATCTCTGGGCACCAGCACCAATCTACAGAAAGCTCATAAGCTTCTGCCAAGTGTCCGAGCAGAAGGATAAAGAACAGCTTGCAGACCGACGGGCAGAACCATCGACGCCGACAGCAGCGGCAACAGCGGCAGCATGGCCAGGCCGACCAGCAGCAGCAAATCAACCAAATTCCAAAAAACCTGAGGGGAAGTCTACTAGTTGACGCTTGCCGCTTTTCGCCCGTCCAAGAGGAACACGCAGTTCGGGCTTGCACCTGTCTGGCCGGAAGCCTTTCGCACGTACTTACACAAAGCGAACCTGAACCTGCCATCTACAAATCATTACAAATCTATCTGTGCACTCTTTGGGGTGCCCAACTTGCAAGGGCAAGGCTGCAGTGAAGCCAAGGAGCACGAATGACGCAACCAGCGGGCCCGCTGTTTGAGCGACAAAGGCGGGATCTGCGACCTGCACCGCTGACACTTTTGTGTATCGATTTGCACTCATTCTGCAAGCTGGTCTGCGCGAAAAGACGACTGCAGGTACTACTCCAGAGGGGCAGGCTTATAAGCGACCTCGACCACCATGTCTTGGACGAGATCGTCGCCAGCCGTGGTATTCACTGACCTGAACACCTCGAGGAGGAAGTTGTCGCGCGAGGCTGCTATTAAGTAGTCGCGAGCAGCCTCGCGCTCCGAGTCCTCCAGTGGCTTGAAATCCTCACACGCCTCAGCAGCCTTGGCATTCGCACTCCGTGCCAAGTCCTTATTTGCTCACGCGAGCTGCGCGCATGTAATGTGATGTCGAAATGTGCACGAAGCAAACACATGTCTGAAGGCAGCATCGACAACGGGAAAAGCTGCATAGGAGCCCAGTAATGAAAGCAGCATCTTGTTCACGTAGCTTCTTCAAGTTCCGGCTTACACTTCCAAAAAATCTCGGCCAACTCCGCAGAGGTGCGTAATCTGCAGGCTTGATAATTTGCCCAGAAGCCTCGGCACAGGTTTTCGGTGGGAGCCCCTGTCCGATTGCACCTCTTTCAGCGCTGGAAGCTGGCATTCTCTGGAGCCGAAAGCCGAAAGCTGCCGAAAGCTGCCCTGCTCAAAGAAGCGGGTGCTGCCAGGCAGCGTGCACGCACATAAAAAGCGCCAGCGTCCAGCAGATGCCACGCATGGCTCCGAGCCTGCCGACCACACACCCAGAAACGCCACAATGAACTGGACAACGATAGACGCTTTCCCCTCAAGCAAGCAAGAGGAGGAACCGATACAGTTCACAAGGGCGCGATCTATCACTTGGCAAGACAGCCCCATTCCCAGAGACAAAGCTCTTCCCCCGTGAACCCCCGATGAAGGTATTATGCAGGGGAGGCAGGCCCGAAGGCAGGGCTTAACTGGCTACAAGATTCGTAAACAAAAAAAGCTTACGGGTTGTCACCTATGTTTGCACAAGGATTGTTCGCAGACGACACGAGAGCCTTTCATACCCTGGAGGGCACCAATCCAGCACTAAGGTCTGATCTGGGACAATGCCTGACTAGGCCCAGACAGCTTGTCCCGCACGGGACAAGCTGCCTGCTTTACCACTGGAGGTAAATACTTCATACATCCTCTGGCTTTGTCCAGTTGCTTGGAAGAGAGCCTTCTTGGGATAAGTTGCACGACGCGCACTCTGAGACAAACCACGCTTGATCGGTGTGCATGCTGGACCGTTGCCTCTCAAGGCCTCAACCCGAGCAACTGCAGCTACACGCGGTGTTCGGTAGTCGGCCCCCCCTTGGGTTGAGTTCTGGGTAAAGAGGTCGGAGCAGCGAAAGGCAAGCAATGCTTCTCTAAAACCTGAGCAACTCCACACGTCTCCTCGTGCACACTTCGATGGCCAAGGACTGTCAAGGATAATGGGGAGCACAGCTCCACGAGCACAGCTCAAATGGCTTGACAGCAAACGGCGTCTCCACTAGTTTGCACAAGTGCTCTGTCTATCTCTCTCTCTCTCTCTTACACTGCACTGCGGGATTCAGTTCGCATGAAGAAAACAAGAAGAGGTGATATGGCCTCCCTGTCGAAGAGCTCGGGGCCGCTGCAGTGGGCGGACATCTACGTAAGTGCTGCAGCCCAGTTGCAACGGCATCCGCAATGAGACAGCTGCATCTATTTTGCGAGTACTCAAAATTCTATCTCCGCAAGGTTGCTACATGCATTCGCAGAGGACTCGCAGAAGGCAGGTAGAAGCTGCTCGTCTTCCGAGCTCCCAGAGGCAATCGCACCTTCTTGTGGGTTGGCAGAGCAGCCTCTGCAAATGGCCGTTGCACACGCCCACTTCCCCATGTGCAGTTCTCTACATGCTGATACTGATAACGCCTTCTCCACTTCTGCGGGAGAGTCCATTGATGCCTGACAGATGACAAACAAATCTTAGCAGGCGGGAGTCTGATGAAACCAGGGGGGTACCTGGATGAGAGGCACTTCATCGGGGGGAAGTGGTCGAGAATTCCAGTCCCCTCGGACTCGCAGGACCTGAGCTACAGGGACATCACACTCCAGGGCCCCAGTGCAATGTTAGTCGCCAGCACAGCAGCTCGCACAAACAGACTGCAGTGAGGACTGCTTCAGTGGGGAGGAGTGTCGGGACGCCGGCATGGCTGCTGCCCCTTGTGAAGAATGTAAGATGTGCATGAAACGGATGTGAATGTGACAAAGGGGTCTCATATTATTTGCATACCCGGTTCGTGCTACACCCTCGGGTGCGGAAGTTCTGTCACACTCCTCAAAATTCCTCCCTAACTTTCCCTCACTTGTTCACGTCGTACTCAGATTAGTTTCCTGTTCCTGGCACCCCAGATACTGCCGAGGCGAAAGGCGTAGCCATGCCAATGCACAGGACTCTTGCTGAGCCCCGGACCTCCAGGTCGATGATTTCACCTACCCTGATGTCAGCCAGATTCAACAACGAAGGAGCCCAACAAGAAAATGAAGGCTGCTGGTGTCCACTCAGGGTCGAGCTGACAGGTCCGCACGGCCTAGCGTGAACAGCCATCCCCAAGAACTCACGGGAAGTGCTGCATGCCAGCATCACTTTTCGCTAGTCTGCAGACGAGCTGCTTACACCTTTTTTTGCCTCTGGAACGATCTGTCTTCAGACAGCACAAGAGCCTAGTTGAACCGCACCTCTTGCACTCCGAGAGTGCAGGGATGCTGGTCTCTGTCCGTTCAAAAGACCAGTCGCTATGAAACTATCGGCCCGCAGGGCGCAAGCAAAATGTCGCAAAGTGATAAAGGCTGGGTACAAGGTGCAGCCTCAGGCCAGTGACAAGTGGCACACCCGATCGCGGAGGCTCCCTTTGCCAGTGCACCCAAAGCAAAACATATGTTTTATCACACCTAGGCGGAACGGCGCCGCTCCGAGCAGCCCATCGAGGGCTAGCAGTTTTGATCTCCCTTGCTCCTGCGCAAGGTCTAAACTTCAGTTATGGCAGTCCGGGAGCTGGAAATCACAGGTCCGTGCCCTTCGGCAGCACATCCTCAGCTGCCATGGTCAAGGCACGACTGACTTGTGTGGCACTCTCGCTACGTCGAATCCTGTCGAAAGGTGCTGAAAGCTGTTGGCGCAAGTCAAATCAGCCAGCAGGGAGTGCAGGCCAGTCTCGAGCACTTCTTGGAAGCTCTTAATGAACCTAGGCCGAGCGTCTGACAGCTGCTATCTGGATCTATCCGGGTGACTGTATTACTATGGCGGCAAAAACGGTGCGTTCCATCAACTATCTGGCGAGCCCAGGAAAAACGGTGCGTTCCATCAACTATCTGGCGAGCCCAGGAACCAGTCAGCTCCCTTCTTCACTTTCTCTCGTTCCTGAACACCACCTCAGCAATAAGCGATTTGAGGCCCAAAAAGCGACTCCTGTAAGGCGCCAAGCTGCCGTAGCCAATGAAAGCGCTGGCCGGACCATTTGATCGAGCATCCAGGTCCGTCGCGCCATCTCCGAACATGATCATGGTCTTGTAGCCTTTCTTCCGCTTCCTGTTAGGCAGAGCTCCAACGTGAGACCACAAGCAGTCCAAGCAGGTTCATCACAAAACAAAGCACTGCTTGGCGATGAGGAGCAGTGCTAAGACTTGCTTGTGGGCGGACTGCCCTTCCATAATACTGAAATGAATTATGCCGATGCCATGTCACATGTCTTATCATCTGAGAGCAATGAGCCACGCCACCTACAAGCCATGCATACCACAAACAAGAAGCAAACGCCAAGCTGAATCAGTGCACGCCACATCATCCGCAAGACCTTGGGCTTTCCTCCAGAGGCAGACGTAGGAGCCGATCGGTCGAAGCCGGCATACTGACCCTGCTCGTCGAACAGTATCTCGTTCCTGTCGAACATGACTGAACAAGTACTGAACATGTCCTTCGTCCCAGCAAGCCTGTCGAAAATTGCATTGAGAACTCTTGTACATCAAAGCGGCGCGTAGATCATCTTCTGTGGGATATGCAACTCTAGCCTTAGGAATGACGAGCCCATGAGACGGCGAAGACTTCTCTGTAGCATACTCCGACCAGGACCGCACGGCTGAATCTGAAGTGACCGGTGCATCTCGCTTGCGCGAAGGCACGCGATCGGCTTGATCATGTTCTGGAAGCCTCCAGATACGAGATAAACCTGGGTTGACCAAAACATGTCCAAATAAAAGCATTAACAACTTAAAGGCAGCTGAAGAGCGTCTGTTCCTTGCTTGTGAAGCATCTTCACTACCTCTTGCACGCCTGGTGACCATTGCGGCGTGCCTGACTCTCGAAGCTGATTCTCTGGCCCTCGGGGAGCCGGTCTTAGCCTTCTGCTAGTCTAATCTAGTCTACGTGCTCCGACAGCCTTCGGTTTTAATGCACTCCTCCAGCGTGTCTCGAGTCATGCCGTGGTCGGCCATGAGCTGCAGCCTCTCTTTCATGGCATCCTGTGAGAGGGTCGAAGCGTGTCGAAGTCAGCACCTTCGTGAAGCACAGCCAGGCCTGAAACTTCACGTTCCCATCCATGGCTTTGTGGGTGAGCTCGGAGATCTCTTTCATTATCCCAAAACATTTCCCAATCAGGTCAATGCCCTCGGTCGTGACCACAGTGCCTGAATTTCTGCGCATCGAAGCACGGACCGCCGTCTGCCCTCCTGAACCCTAAACTTGCCCTACACATCCTTAAACTCGAGACAGGGAGCTGTCCACATCGAAGAAGACTGCATCGGCCTCCCGGAGCAACCGTTTGGCC
The DNA here is from genome assembly GCA_905221635.1 of Symbiodinium sp. CCMP2456. Classification (NCBI taxonomy): domain Eukaryota; class Dinophyceae; order Suessiales; family Symbiodiniaceae; genus Symbiodinium; species Symbiodinium sp. CCMP2456. Next base: position 26,998 of record CAJNDV010025180.1, on the reverse strand, counting down.
CGTTCCACTGGATCTTCACTGTCGGGCTTGCTGAAAGCCACCGGCGACAGAGGCAAGCCCTTCAGGGGCGGGTGCATTTGCATCATGCCACTTAAGGCTCTTCGTCAGCTGTTAGGGTGGTTACGACAGTTTCATCTATCCCACACCTCGGGTGCCCACACCAGCCAGAGCATCGCCATGGGCGACACCAGCCAAAGCCATGCACAGCTGCGACTCTGCCGACGGAGCATCTCTCCTGAGTTCTGTGTAAGCTCGCAAAGACTGCGGCCGACGCTTGCTGTTCAGGTTTTCCAGCTTTCGCGGAGAATATTTGAAAGTCTTTCCAGCTCTCCCTGAACCCCAGGGAGAGCGCGGCATAGAATGGCTTATAGACTTGCTCCTCGACAGACGCACAAATGCAATACTAGGTACAGTACCAGGTACAGTGCTCGAGCTTGGTCCACCGCTGTTCCGGTATGGTTCGTGGGCGACTCAACTTCGTACAAGAACACAGCGGTACAAATCCTTTGCGACAGGCTGCCGCCAGATAGGTTCGAGCCGAGAACCACTGCTTGAGCAAATGCTTCTTGAGCCCAAGCCCACGCACACGTGACCACCACGTTTCTCCGGCGTGACTTCTACATTGATTCCAAGTCCAGCGGATGCAGCAATGCCCAAAGCACTTTATGAAACAGCTCTACTAACTACGACCCATGCTGTTTCCAACCTGTCGCAAACGGCGCATGCGGTCTGTGCAGCCTCCTTCACATCGTCAGTGCAGTGGATTGCACTGACAGTCCGTCCGTTGCCTAGAGCAGTCGTGAAAGCGGGGAGACAGTCAGTGTCTTAGTACAGCGTGACTGGAGAACCAAGTCAAAGCTGAGCCAGCCGTTTGAAGAACTGAGTTTCAGCAGCGACACCGAATCTCCAGGCAGCAACCGTTGCATGTTTACCCAGAAACTTGCAATGACCTGAGCCACCAGCGTCGTATGTTCAGCAGCACATCTCCTGGCATCAGCCCATCATCCGGCCTGCAGCTGCTCACTGCAGAATTCGGGAGAGAAGCAAACACGTCAAGAGCGTGTCATAGCACGGCCTGCCGCGCACATTGGATTGGCAAGCCTGCTGGCACAAAGGCCCCAACCCGCACCTAGAGGCCACGCTCCTGGGAAGCAAAGCCTCCGTGACAACAACAGCACCACTTCGCGGCACCCAGGCCCTGAAAGATGCACCAGGGCTCACGCTGGACAGCACGTTGTGACGGAAGTGCGGAAAAACTCTGTCTTAAGGCTCGTGCGGAGGCCGGCCACAGGCAACGCCTCAGTGGGTAGCTTGGACGACCAGTCAAGAACTTTGTCGAAGTTCCAAAGGGCCTCATGAAGCTCTCGCACTCTGACGGTGGATGAGACCCACACCACAATCGGCGCAGCCGCCTGGCCACCTGGTAAGCGGCTTCTGTCTGAAGGCGACGGGCCAGCCCACTCAACCCTCGCGCAAGATAGAGCTGTCCCGATCATTCTCACCACAACTGCAGACTTCCAAATGTTTTGACCCTGAACCCGTCGTTCACCTGTCGACGAGAGCAGCGTCCGCAAACATGTCCAACCTGCACATCAATCCAACTTACGGGAGGGACGTCCTACTCTGGTTCTGGCGTGATGCCTTCTTTGGCTTGCTGCATCTTTCTTTCACCATGTTTCCTCTCGCTGTCTTCCGTCTTGGATCCGACGTTAGCCGGACCCGCACCTTAAGTGCCGGGCCTTGGGGTCCACAGTGAAAGCCCTGACCAGCCCGTCACACCCCCCCCATCCTGAACGACGGCTCTCTGTTTACACTCTCTTGCCTGCTTGCTTGAGAAGGGTTTAAAGGGCCTAGACTCCTAGACCACCTGGCCCGACGCAGGGGTCAGGAGCGGCCGGTGCCCCCCGTACAACTCTAGAACTAGCTCTCTCCTGCTTGCTTGCTTGCAAACGCTTGCAATGCATTTGGAGCTTGGGGGCGAGGCCCTTCCTCCTGCCCGCTGCGCGACGCCAATGTTCGCGTCCGGGGTCGGCGTGAGACAGGGAGTGGAGCCCCGGGATACTGTGGCTAAGCCCTGGAAAACCCTACAGCCATGCTAGCCCCCCACCTGGGTCTACCAAAGAGAGCAAGGTACCCCCCGACCCTGTACACTAAAACGCAACCCCGGCCTCGTCCCCGCGCCCCTACGGCTCCCCGATTGCATGCGACTCGTACACATGTTGAAGAGCCCCCATGCCTTTGTTGCAAAATCAAGCCTCGAGCACAACACTACACCACATGCCATGACCCCGTAAAGCAACATGTTTACATAACCCCTATTTCCTTCAGCTTTGTGTCTACCCCCTGTACTGTCGGGGGCCCGACTTAGTCACGTTCATTACACATGTGTGGATACTCACAGTTTGAAGGGCCCCCCTGTCGTGAAACGTCATGTATCGTCATGTTGTGTGGCCCCCGTGCATCTGCATGACCTGTGACGCCTCTCTTTCTTTCGTAGGGGAAAGGGAGGACAAGCCCCCCTCACCTCTCTCTCTCTCTCTCTCTCGCTGCGAAGGTCTGGCATATCTCAGAAACCAAATGGCCTGGTCTGCGTTGGCAACAACGGCACGTATTCCTGCAGCGACACAGTCTTGCACGGTGGCGGTCCGCTCCAATGAGTCACGCTCCGACTGCTCTCGGTGGCAGCTGAGCACACGCAGAACTCGACGTTTTGCTCTCTGAGCTTCAGGCAGGCTGCGGATCCTGAAGTGCCGATTCCCTCCCCTATCCAAAACACGTAACAGACGCAACACAAAGCTACACAGATGTTCCACTGCAGTACTCACAGAGCAGCACAGCCAAATCTCCACACCCTCCGCGCCCAGCTTTCGCCGACAAGCCCCACCCAACACCAATCGACACAGGACATCGCAGGACCGAAGTGCCTTCTTCCGCCGCAAGAAGACTAACCTGAGATTCGGGGCACATGGTCAACTCGAGCGCACAAGGCATGTTCGCAGCAACCTCGGAGAAAGGAGTGCGATGTGAAGGTTCAAGAGCTTAGGCTCCGGCAGCAGACAACACAAGAGCAGCAGCAGCAGCACCTGGGACTGCCAGCACATGCGACTGCAACCTTGACGACCTGCTGCTCCAGCAAGCCTGTTGTTAATCTCACGTATAACAACTACTTGTGACTGATTCCATGGCTTTTGGTCTCAACCAGTTGCCGCCAACAGAACCAGCAGTCTTGCAAGCCGGTAGTTTGTGTGCCGTGCATGGTGACGGTGTACGTCAATATGCTGTGGCCCCGGCTAGAACAAGCAGCCGTAAGATGAACCACCAGGCTATGTCCTGGGGCTCCTGGTGGTAAGACTTGGCGACTTGGTGCTGTGCGAAAAGATGGGCTCGTCGAGGCCCACAAGAGTTGGTCTGCACTCAAGAAAGTCCTGAATCATCGGTACCTCCTTGATGTACACCTCACGAGCCAGGTGGTGCATGTGACAACCGACTGTCCCGCAGCATCTGGTCACACGCACCGTCAAATTTCTTCTTGGGGTGCTGGGGCGACAGCGACAAGGTCTCGCACCCCCATGCCACATAGACTTTCGAAAGCCGGGGCCAGGACATCGTAAAGTTCATCTTCGATCTGAGGACCGGCGCAGGGCAGGATGCACCATCCGTGCTGTAGACATATTTCGAAGCATTCTGCGAACGGAAGCCGGGAAGATGCTCTCCAGAGCGTTTAAGCACAAGCTCCTGGCCAAATCCGTATAGCTGCAGTCTGTATATCGTTCACACCTGGCAAAAACCTCAGCCGGCTTCTCCGAAGCGTGCAGGCGAGGTTACTGAGACGTGAAAGAGTCTTGGGCAGTTGATGCTTCCAGCTGCAAGCCCTCCGAACTTAGATCCACAAAAACATCCATGTCTCTCTGGGGCTCCTGCCTTAGAATATCTCAAGCATTGGCAAGACCTTAGGGTCGACGATGCAGCTGAATTACATAGCCTGCCTGCGGCCTCAACACTACTTTTAGTGGCCTAGGATCCGCACAGGCTTTACTTTGGAGCGAAGCTAATCTGATTCAGTGCCAAGGGAAGCTGTGATGATGCCTGTCCTACGGCCAGTACTTCCAACAAGCTGCCCCGAAACTCCATCCCACATTCGGCACCGCACTTGCTGATTTCACAGCGGCGCTTGCAGGACTTCAGGGTCGACGCACCATAGTCCTCCCAATGCAAACATAGCCTGCAAAAACTGAGAAAAGCTGCAAGACGAGTTAGTCTTTGAAGGTGACTTGAACTGGAAACATCACCCGGTGCGGAAGTACGTAAGAAAACGGATCAAGTAGGAACCGTCACGAAACCGTTGATACGTCTGAGGGGCTTCACTGCAGAAGACATTGAGCGGACTATACCTTCCAGTAGCAATGCAAGTCTCAACACCAGACACTCCGTCCCGCACAGCTGCGCACGCAAGCCAAAGACTTGTTAGCAATGCGTGGCTATGCGCTCACTTCTGAGATCTTCTGGGCTTCCAGAGCACTCGTTCCAGACCGTCCTCGTCATCTATCCGCAGGCCTGTCCTGCCAAGAACTGGAGGCAACAGCCACGGAAAAAACTTACACCAAGCGCGGCTCGCAGAGAACGACCTTTTCAAAACCTTGTTTCAACCCACCCACCCACCCACCCACCCCTCCCCCCCTGTCAAGCGCATGTCGCTCTCTTCACCCACTGCTACTGCATTGAAACCTGGAGCAGAGGATGTGAAAACAAACATGTCGGCTTCGCGAGTAGAACAGGTTCGAGTGTGGAAACTCTTTCCAGGAGACGGAAGAAGTCTCCTGGCAGCTGTAACTAGTCTTGACAAAAGCGCGTAGTCAAACTTCGATGACGAGCCGCAGCGCTGAGAGGCTGCATCGCGAACATGCCAATCGATGCTTATGCCGGTGTTTGTCCTGATGCGGTTCCTTGAGGTAGAAACTCTTGCCGACAGCATCCTGCAGAACAAGAGCAACGACATCCCAACTCAGGGTGCGACTTGAAATGCAGGCAGGCAGTTTCAGCTAGCAACCGGGGGCCACAACTGTCAATGAATTCAACCAACACATTAAATTCAAAACGCCTGCCAGTATGCCAGTCCTTCAAATCATGCACTGTTGGCGCACACGCACGGCCTGAGGGCTGACCCCTTCCGACTGCGGCATGGGCTGAAGATCGCCGAGCATAGCCGCGGTGACATGCGAAAAGGCGAGACCAAGGACACAACGTTTGTCGCAGTGTTGCGTCGAATTCGTATACCTTAGTGATTTGCCGTGGCCAGCGGACGAGTACAGCGGAAAATGTCTGACTCAGCAGTTTCCGCACTGGTGCAAAGTGCGCACGTCCAAGCCCCAGGCATAAAGCAATCGCACCTGATATCAGAGATTTCTGCCCCAACTTCGAACAGATGAAAGGTGGAAAACAAGAACCACCGTACCCGATCATGAAAACAGCAAGCGGCAGGCCATGTTCAAAGACTGCTAATCACGTCCACTGTAACAGAGTAGAATGCTGTGGAGGCCTACTCTGGGCCTACACACTTGCTGTTTACTTCCTAAGAGTCCAGGTACGCTCAGCCGAGAAGACGTTAGTCCCTCTTTCATGGGTACATTCAGTACATCTCAACCCTGCATGTCGGTCTCGTCAGCATGGTGCTAATCCTTCGGTGATGGTAACAGACTCGTAACTAAGTAGCGCTTGGGGACGCTGGCAACCTCCCGGACTGCATCGTCGGGTCTAGAACAAGCTTCTCTCGACCCTGCAGGGTTTGGAGTTTGGAGTCGCCTCAGCTTCTGCGATGCGTTTACCAAAAGGCCCCGAGAACTGCCCTAAGGAGCTGTAAGATGGTGCAGATGAGCCCAATAACTACAACCTCAACTGAAATTCGGTGGGTGGCATAACAACCCATGAATGGCACGGGTACTGTTGAGTAATGCGATGTGGCAGCTCCACTTTTGCTTAATGGCTTGTTCCTTTGAGATCATCGGACGAATCTGAAGGTAAAGTGCAGGCTCGGCATATACTGCGCAGTGTCCAGTGGAGGCTTCCAGGTGCATGACGCTTTCCGCCTTCCGCAGCACCTCCATTCGCTCCTCACTGCCTTCTGGTAGCATAGAAGCCAAATACACCAGTGGCTCTGCCCGGGGACACAAGCGGTGAGCTTCCAGGAAATGATGTCTGCACTTGCTTGCTTCATCTCCGAACAGAGAACCAGCTTCAGCACAAATCTGCCCCAGTCCAATGTGGGCACCATACCGAAGGTACGAAAACTGTCGCCACAGTGCAAGATCAGAAGCCAAGTATCGCTCCCAAAGATCTTTGGCAATGTCGAAGTTCCTGAGGGAGCGGTGGGACTGAGCTAGGTAGAAGATTGCCCTGGTGTATTGCCAGCGGTCAGAATGCGCCTCCCGTTGATCCAGGAAACCCTCCAGCAACTGAACATCCTGACGAAGGCGCCCGTGCGACTCTTCAGAAGACTTCTGCGCATCGTGTGAAATCCAGAAGCTCCCAGCCACCTCTCCCCGAAGTGGTGGCAACAGTGCTTTGTCCGTGTCTCCGACATAATTTATGAAAAGATCGTTGCTGAGAGTTCTCATTGGATTGATGTATGCCTCATGCGTCACTCCGACGTACCGCCATGTGGAATTGTCTGCAAGCGGCCATCCAGGCTTAGCATGGTTGTCCGCTCGCAGTATTCTCTCCGACCAGTACCATGCCTTCGGTCCCATGACCACTCGAACATTAAACACATCCTCAGTGCCGCCACAATAGCCGGAGTGCTGCCTTACAAACGTTCGAAGCTCGCCAGGGTTTCTGACGGTTTCATCACCACTCAGCATCAGAACGAATTCAGTTCTGTTTCCAGCCAGTTGGAGGACACGATTACGTGTTGTAGCAAAGTCGACAAAAGGCTCTTCATAAATCTCGAGAGGTAGTGATGCCGTCTCCGATGCCGCCCTCAAGATCTGCTGAGTGGAGTCAGTCGATCCAGTGTCCAATATAACGGCGGAGTCTATAGCTCCTACAGCGGATTCAATAGTCTCGCGAATTCGCCGGGCTTCATTTTTGACGATCATGACGAGGGCAAGCAGGGGGCGCGCTTTCTGGGGGCATCCCCCTGCCGCCCAGCAAGGAAGTTCGACCATCATGTTGTTCGAAGATCCCAACAATGGCGCAACAAAGGAGGGGAGGATCCAATGGGGCACTTCCTGGCCTTGATCTGTCAGAAGGGAGCCGAGCACTGGCATGTGGGGAAATTGAAAACGCAGCGATGAAAGGCTTTCGATGTCACCTCGCCGGACCACCCCCTCTTGGCCCAGGAGAAGGGTGGATTGCAAGAACAGGGTTGGTTCAAGTCGGAGCTGATGCAAAATACCTATCAAAGCTTCCAGATGCACGCCAGCGTCCACCTCGATGAGGCCTGGCAGTCCTTCCAGACGCGTCTTTGAGCTTCCGGATCCTCCGAAAGAGATCACAACTTTGCGCTCTCGAAGCAGCCAACCGGTAATCATGGAGGCACCACCAAGGTCCACAACTGGCCCACTGCTCAAGCGTGCCCGCAACAGCATCGAGCAGCGCGAAGCTTCCACAGCATCCGACCATCTTCGTAGAGCCTCATCTTGCTGGGGATCCATCCTGCTAAGCAGTGTAGCCTCCTCTGCAAGCTTTCTCTCAAGCTGGGGCAGCAACAAAGCCTCACTTTTGCCAAAGCTGAATGTTAGAGTCACCACGGAAAGACATCCAAGAGACGGAGGCCATCCTCTCCTTGCCATCGCATCTGCAACGGGCATTCTCTGAGAAACTACACGACGAATGCAACTAAGCTGACTTGCCTGAAAACCATTCATAGGAGAAGGTCGTCTGTGTGCAAGGGGGTCTGCAGTCTTTCCAGAATGCATGTCTGTTACACGCAAGAGTAGCCGGGATCGTGAAATATGTCCGGTGCCGGAAATCTCAGATGACTTTGGCTGGACGTAACTTGGAAAGCTCCGTCCCTGCACCTCCTGTCGTCGTCGCAAAGTGCTTTGCACTCGTTGGCCTCAGAGGAAAGAGGTGTGATCTTCCAGTGCTTAAGACCTGGTGCTGCAAGTATGCCTAAGCTGCCTAAGCGTGCTCCAAAACAGACTGCCCCAGTCGTTTTTTTCACCCCTGCTTTTGCAGTCGGAAGGAGCCTCACGGCCCCTGCAATGTCATGCACGAGCAGTCGGCAGCGATGGGACACTGACATTCCACTGCAGTCCCAATACAAGCAAAAGCAGCTCCTACAACACCCGACTCATGCAGTCTTGCCGTGCTTGCCTGACTAACATAAACTGACCTATGGACTGCTCCAGTGCCCGTTTCGCGAACCTGCGCTCCAGATCAGTGCATCGGCCATTCGGCATGCACGTCCACCACGCGGAAATCTTATAGAAGGATTGCTAGCACGAATGCAACGCTAAAAATTACTGAGATGTCTGTCGGGCACCATCTTTGCAGGCATGTTGCATGTTGCGGAACGGGACACCTTTCAAACCCGAGCCATTTCAGTGATGGATGCTGGATTTTCGAGAGCTCTTCGACCCCCCAGACGGCAACGGACTGCGACTTCGGCTTGGCAAAACTGGATTGATGGAGGGTGGTTGAGAAGCGGTTTGGTCAGCAGCACTGGCACCCGCCGGAAAAGCCACTTGAGGCAGTTCGGATCTCAACAGGATATCGAACTCACAAAGCCGGGGAAATGACTCTGTATCATCGCGCAGAGGCAAACGGTAAGCTGCAAGCTGATACAGGCACGCGGATTGCATCTTGAGCCTGCCGGAAAATATTAAGTGCGGCTTGCTGAATCTGCAGATGTGGAAACAGACCTCCGTTCGATGCAAGGTATTCAGGAGCTCGGCCAGCATAAGGTTGGAGCAAAGCTTCCCCAACATCAGGCGTTTCCGCAGGTGCAGCGGCTGCAGCGGCCAGCCAGCGCACGGCATGACCGAACAAATCATTGGGACGCAGAAACAGGGCCGGAGAAGCTGGGACATGATTTGGTACGTGTAGCATCGCCATTGAAAGGATTGAAGGCAGTTTGAAGCACATCTTTCTCCTGTGTTAGAACCCTTGGCGTGGTAGGATTTTGTAAGCAGACAGCACAGCAAAACACTCGCCATTTGCTCTGGTGTGCGGTTTGGGTGGTTTCGGTTGCACTTGCAGGAAGTGCTGGCAGGGCAAGCACTTGGAAGGAACACGTTGATTTCGGCTGGTGTTGCTTCTTAGTTGAACCGGTTTTGGTTCAAAACCATACACAAGACAAGAATGGGAACAAATGAAGTGCACTTGACGACAATGATGCTGTCCCGTCTGCCACTCCTGGCAGGCTAACCGGGCTACACAAGCAAAACCAGACTTCGCCTTTTCGTCGCGGATACCCGTCTGCACACTTGTTGGCGTGTTGTGCAAGCTCGGGAAATGGCACGGTAGGCTTGCAGCGGGCGGTGTTCAGGGCACGCGCATGCGTCCATGATGCCTCGCGGCCTGGCCATGCCTGGCCCAATCGAGTAAAGTCCTCGGCGGTTTCCAACGCATCTGCTCCGTACGCAGATGTGTGCGGATAAGAAGGAGTCGCTGCTCGTCCTATAAACCAGCATGGAAAATCGTAAGAGGTACTGGGCACTCGGGGGTCCTTATACGGCTATAGGCGTGTCCGACAAAGCCCATCTCAGTTTTCCTCCCGACACACTTCAGCACTGAAGGCCGGGAGGACTCAAAGTCTTTACAGCATCAAGTTGGTAACACCCATCTTCTGGAACCAACCTGTCCAGCGCGTGCACAACATGAAAAAGGGCGTCAATGTGCTAAGGCCAGGTGCGTCGTCTTGCCTTGCCCTCAATGTAGGAAGCTGGCGAGCTCCTCAATTTGAACCTGGCTTTGGCACAGCTAACCTAGGGCCATAGGGTGTTCGACTCGGGTGTCAAAACTGGTCTTCGCCTTTCCATTGCCGTCCTTGTCAACGGCTTTCAGCCTGGGATGCCAGTGTGTCGAGACAGCAGACTGCAATCTCTAAACGAATTTAGCCTTCAGGATTCCCCTTACACACTGCACTTCCCTCTGCTGTCAAAGGCGCAGCTCATGTGCTAAAGATCCGGAGGCATGTTCTGGCATCTGCGTCTTTAGAAATGTCTCGATCTCCGTGGAATCTGCCACTCCACCTGAACATCAGCTTCCATCAGTATGCTGCATGGTCCCATTCACGTGTCTGCATGCTCCGAACACCGCGTACGTTCAATTTCCTTGCAACGTTTGGGATTAGGTCGCCAGGAAGGCTTTCGAGCGGAACACCGAGGCCGAAGAACTGCCGAGGCGATTCAAGCAAAGGGCAAAGCTGCCGTGGAGCACACTCCGGGTGGAGATCGAAAGAGCTAAATGCCTAACGCCACCGTACCGCGAAAGCCAGAAATTCTCTTCTCCGAGAGGCTCCGATCTTTGTCGAGGTCAGCGAAAGCTCTGAAGAGTCCATCCTTGAGCCCCATCGAGTCAATAGCATCCTCGTGCGGCCTTGATATCCCGCACGACAACATCATTGCCGTTTCTAGCGATAAACGGTCTGTGCAGGCAAGCTGCATGCCCCATGCAGGACATCCCAGCAGCTGCCTCCACAAGTCCTTCATGCAGACCTCATTCAGAACACTACTTCCCCGATCATCCCAAGGCTGTCTGGGGCAAGCCGGTGCTCGCTACGGTTGGGTGCATCTGCAAATCCTCTGCCCACCTCCACGATGACGGGCTTTGCCAGAACGCTACTTTCCTCAGATAAAGCGCCGCCAGGTTGTACTACAGCAACCAGGTGTCTGTGACGACACTAGATAGTCAAGGTGCTTCGTCAGGGATGCCTTTTTCCGTACCGAAATCGATGAGCGGCTGGATGCTGTTCATTCCACTCAGAAGAGCTCTGGGAAAACAAACCTGGCGCTCTTTTCTCTGCTTCGGGACATCATGGGCGGGAGGCCAAGAACTGGATCGTGCCTTGTACTCCTGCGCATCAATGAAAGGCTGCTGATTGACCATCGTGAGCTGATGGTCGGCATCGACATGGCATCCGTCATCCAGGTGGAGGAAGCCCGGCCGCTCGAGGGTACCAGCACGGGATTGCTTCACGGCTTCTGCCAAAATGGAGCCGGTCATCGTCACCACAGCGAAGGGCTCAGTTGGCATTTCCGCTGATTTTCAAGACCCGACTCATTCACGACAGAAGCCTTTGCTCTGACAGTCCAAGCTAAGCCGAGACACTTCGTCGAAGGCCAACTCTTTGTACAGGTCCCCCAAGGTGAAGTTGCCGGGCTTGTAGCACTGCTTGCCACGCATCCCCCCACCATTCATGGCCACAACCTCTACTTCGTGCTGATGTAAGCCTTAGTCTCGCACAGCCCCGGGCACGACCCAACCGTTGAATGCGAGCAAGCATTCCCGACCTTGTGAAGATGCTGGGTAGGGGACCGCGCTTGAACTTCTGAAGAAGAAACGACGCCAAGTTGGACGGCTCGTAGCGCACATTGAGGCTGGACATCTCGCAGGGCAAGTCCGTGATGGCCGCCTGGTCTGCCGTTTCTGTTGCAAGCAGTGCTTTGTTCGCACATTCGGCCGTCAACAATTCTGCATTACGACGCCATCCGAATAGCGCGCAGGCCTCCATGGCTTTGACCACGAAGTCTTTGCGCTCCTTCGTCCAAGCTGCTGCCTTCTCTTCGGCGCCGAAGGCTGCAGCCGGCACCATGCAATGCCGGCGCTTGACCTCACGAGGCTACGACACAAAAAGTAAACACGTCTGAGACGTGCCAATCAAGGATCACGTGACGAGCCTCGCCCGATTCCGTCCACCAAACATCGATGATACCAAGGTTGACAGCATCTTGACCAACCTTGAGAATCAGGGAGTCCCCGCTAAACTCCTCGAAGACTTCATGCTCGTGGCCCCCGAGGATCACAGGGACCTCAGCATAGCTTAGCAGCCCGACGGGAAAGTTTGCGCCGAAACGATCTCTGACTCAGCTCTGTCTCAGGGTCAGACTTTGCCTTGAAAAACGTCATCTTTCTGGAAGTCCAGCGCTAGGGCGCGGTCTTCGGCGATGAGCTGATGTGTCATGGGCACCATAATGTCGAGCGCTTGCTGCTTCGACGCCTCATGCCATGCCGTCGTGCAGGACTCGAGGAAGGGTCGCATGACGGGGCAGCCCTTCGCGGAGTAGATGGAGGTATCTTGGGTGCACAATCCAGTGAAGAGGACCTTCTTCTCACCGACGTTGATCACATCAAACTTCGGCAAACTGCTCAACTCAGGGTCCTCTCCATTGCTGTTGATCAGCTTGCCTGGCAACAGGCACCGCGGCTCAACTTGGATGCTGCGAAAGAAAACTCTAAATCTAAAGCTTTCGGCGATGTGACGGTGGGCCTGTGAAAATCGGCAGCCGAACTTGGAGCTGCTTTTTGTTCATATCGAACTCGTGATTGCCTAAGCAGGCATAGTCCAGTTTCGCGTAGTTCAAGGCTTGCATCATAGTTGTTCCACCGTCCAGGGCCGTGTGGATGCAAGGCGACAAGAAATCACCGTTCAAGTGCGAGGTCACCACGCAGTTCTGCGATTCGCTCAGCTTTCGAGCCATGACAACAGCAGCCGCTAATTTCGGGTAGTTGTCCAGAATGTAAACATCATTGATCATAATCATTCGCAGGAACGTGCCGACGGCATCCGGCGGTCTCGTGAAAGCAGAATGCGTAGAAGAAGCCGTTTGCGGCGCGACCGGCGCGGAGGAGTAGCAGCCCATTTCTTCCGAGACTAAGATCCTGCAAGTTCTGGAAACGCTGCAGCACACAGTGGTCAACACAAAGCAAGCTTTTCGTGTTCAGAATCGCATGGAACGCAATAACTTAGCTGCGACTGGTTCCCGCAGCCATCAGACCGGCAGCAACTCAGTGGTCTGGAAAATGCGACGTCCTTCCGTAAATTTAGAAGCGACTTTTTTGCCTCCCACTTAACTGGGACGAGCCCGCATTGAAGAGAGCACGAATAAAACCGACTAATGTGACTAATTAGGAGGGCTTGAGCACTCAATCCAAGCACGTTCTGCAAGGAGGCCGCTACACTACCAACCAGGGCATGCGCTGTCAAACCGTGCGGCCTATCTGGGGCCTATCTCCGGCCTGGCCTTGCAAGGGGGCTGTGTGCTCCCTGAACTCGACATCCTGAGGAATCTGCAGACTTGACGAACGTCAGGCGCCTGGCACAGAGCAGACTAAGGTCTGCAGAAAAAAGGTCTACCCCAGACTTCGGTCCGCTGGCATGCAGTACAAAAGCCCGAATGCGTTACAAACTTGACACAAGATTGCGCGATTCTCTCTTCGCAACTTCGAGCATGCTGAGCCTGAGCATTCTCTTCGACGCTTCTCGCATCCAGGTCTCTTACAACAGCCGGGCTTCGCGGTACATTGTAGGAATTGCCTGAACCTGTGCTCTTTAGAGTCAGCACGTCAGCCGATTAAGGCCTGATCAACTGGGCAGGCACACGTTTGCTCGATACCATCGTAAATCGGGGAGCCCGTTTCGCTGGACTTGTTCCTGCGGGATGCGTCTATGTCACACTTTGTGTTTTCCGAGTGCCAGCTCGGCGATGAGGGCCCGACACAAAGACCTGGTAGCGATGCCTGGGCACATAATGGCGCAACTTGCGCCACTGAAGAGACAGGCCCCTGGAGCAAATGCATTCAGCCGCGAAGAAAAGAATTAGGGTTGTGCACAAAAGTATGCAGGCTAGGGTTGCCTCAAATTACGAAAGATCAGGTCCGGACGGGCCAGCAGAAGCACGGAGCGGCGTAGCGTCGCTATGATGAAACCTGCCAGGCATACACTGGTGAACACTTTTTCTCCCAGGAACAGGAGGCAGGTCGAACCCTCTCTCTTCCTTCCGTCCTTCCTTCCGTTGGGGTCGAGTCTGCTCTCGCAGACCCTCCCTCTCTCTCTGTGGACGACATAGCTGCGATTCAGTGGGTGGGCTTCATGCTGGTGAACACATCGGTGATGGCCACAGTGACGGTGCTGACCCGAGCCGGCTGGGCCCAAGTCGCAGCCTGTGAATGCGGGCCTTGTGTTTCACATTGTCGTTGCTACAGCCACTGCACAAGACCATGCACATCCACCTGCAACTCAAGATTACGCACTCCTGGTCGCTGAAAGATTTATTGGGCACAACTTCCTTGAGCAGAAGCAGGGTTGCGGGTACCACTGCACAACTCTTGAACCAATCTAGGTGTTAAAACGACGAACCCATGATTCTCAAGTCTGATCGCCGGTCGGGTATCCCTCCTGACAGTCAACCCTGCTGCACGCAAAGCCGCTGAGGAGAAGGCTCTATTCCCAGCTCGTCACGTGCGATCGAGTCTACTATGGGCATGCATGTCCACGGCGTCCAGTGCCTGACTGGACAAAACGATTGAGGGATTCATGACAAAACTCGTCAGCCGTTTTGATAATTTTGGATATCCTCTGAGGGCAGGACCAGAACCAGTCAACCCAGGGCTGAAAGCCTGGTGTACAACTGGGCCTGAGCTTCTGATAGCATGCATTCTGTGGAATTGCTCTTCAACACATGGCCGTGTGTGTATGTGTGTCTGTCTGTCACATGGGTCTGGGCTAATCTTCGTGAGGCAAGTGAAGCAAGCAACAACATGACGCCAGGCTCAATGCTGATTGATCGCTTAGGCAATTCTGACACACCTCTCCCGCGCTAGTCCCGCTAACCCTCAAGGCGTTTACAGCACTCAGCGACAACATACAAGATGCTCCGGGAACTTTCGAAGCTGGCTGAGGCGTAAACAGGCAGGCTGCCCACTTCGCATGCTTCTCGTAGCACGTCCTTCCAAAAGGCTTCGCATCTTAAGCGATACTCGCACGCGCAGCCAGCGCCAGCACGACAAGCTGGGCCCCGAGCATGCCAGGATCGCAACACTCTCCACTAGCTCCACAGTCCTGCGGTTCGTGCTCCGGCAAAAGCAGCTTTGAGGGCATAGTGTACTGTACGTTACGAGTACTCTGCGTCCTCAACATAGGCCTGCGCACATTTTGCAATGCTCGCTTCATCCAGGAGGACCGTCTCGTTCTGGGAAGCATCAAATCCTTAGCTCATGTCAACGAAGAACTGAAGAATCTTTAGAGCAGTTTGGCAGGGATGAAATCTGTCAGAAACCAGCACTCTCACGAGTCTCCGTGATCGCCTGATTCGATGTTGCAGACCCTGACCGGCAGGAACGGCCAGCCGACAGACGCCACCGACAAGCACAACGTTAGCTGGTCGTGCCACCACGGTTCAAACGATTTCCCACGCTGTACTCACTGTACTGTACCTGGTGGACCTCTAATCTGTGCTGTCACGCACTCCCCTGGTCCGAAGACAACGCGAGACTGCCGTCCTCCGACCTTCCTAAATCATCATCGCAAACATCTTCCGTTGTGTGGTGGGGTTCGAAGAGATGCTGAACGATCTCGTCGGAATCCATGCGTGAAATGGACTTAATCACAAGTTTCAGCTTTGCCTTAAAGACGGCTTGCTCACCACACTCCAAAGCAGAAGCAACTAAAGGTCGCAGGATCGCCTGGCAAGCTGATTGCTTTTGCAAGACCGTCTGGAAGGCTTTCCGGATCCCCGCCGCCAGCCAGGAGTGCTGCGCAGAGCAAGGGATGTACAGGGTTTAGGGTTTAGGGTTTAGGGTTTAGGGTTTAGGGTTTAGGGTTTAGGGTTTAGGGTTTAGGGCGCGTTTCGAGCAGCGTGGGACTGACAAAAGAAGTCCCAAACCTGCTCAGCGAACCTGCCGAGCCCAGGGACATCTTCTGCTTTTATGGATAGGCCAGTCATTAGGAGACGCTCATTGTTCGGGGAGCGTTCAACGGCATGCGCCACATCCACCCATTCTTGCGTCAGGAGTCCTTCTTCGGTGCCTGGGCGAAGCATTTGACAAGCCAAACCCCTCCAAGCTTCCTGGACAGTGTTTTTCGGATACGCCCAGGCGTTTTGCGAGGGCTCGGAGGTGCAAGTCCGAGGAGTTGAAAAACAGGCCAAGACTGGTGGAAAGAGCGAGAGATGGTGAGATCCGGCGACAGATGCTCCCGATGCCCCTGTGCAAGGTCCACCACTTCCGCCACTGCCTTGGATTACCATCTTATACTTTCGAGACATGCTTCGGTTGAGAATACAAATATTTGTCAGCACGGCGCTGGCCCACACGACTTGATAACCAGCCTTCAGACCTGGCCGCAGTGGTGCACGCCGCCGTGCCTGCGCCAAAAACCCGCAGCCACTTAAAGCCGGCCAAGTGACAGCCAGCATGAGCTTTGCCAAGGATGACAGAACGATCAGCAAGCTCAGCATGGCAAGTCTCAACCAAGTTAAGAACACCGGAAACAACCACCACCAGCACTCTCCATCGCTGTTTTGCCAACATATGTCGACCGCCTAGACCTGCATCTTCGAGCACGCTCTCGCGGAACCCGGCTTGCCACAGATCCCGAATAGAAAATGCTGCAGCATACAAGTCGTCAAGACTGACGCCAAGGTCCTTTAAATCCTTTGCTGAATAATAGCCTTGCAACAACAAGTTCAACCGAATGAGATTTCGCCGCCAACGGCAATGGACCAGCACCAACCAGCGACAGAACGAATCGTACACGAAGCGCACGACAAATGAAACGAGCACCAGAGGAGCTTTGAGGATTGTGAGCACAAGTGACAACATACCAAAGCTACACAAGCTTAGGACGCCAATCAACAACCACAAACAAGTTCCCAACATGTGATATCCTGGACTTCTTGGCCGCGACGTTGCATGTGGCGCGCTCGTGCAGTGGCCAAAAATGAAAAAATGTCTTCATAGTTTTGCTAGCAGGCCCCACCTCCGCCAATGCCCAGGTCATCATCAATACCGAAAACAGAATCGGCACGAACAGAAGAAGGACGATCACGAAGGACACAGTGAACCCTGCCATCACGTTGGTGGGCAGTGTTGCACTCGGCGTCTCGAGCCATACCGTGAGGCTGTTGAAACTTGCAACAAACCTGTGAACGATGTGCCAACCATCGCCACTGCTCGTAGCATTCTCGTCTCAGAGCTATGTTATGGTAGTCAAGAGCCCATGTCTTGCACACAGAACCCATCTTCCCCTCCTATCTACGGAATTCAGGCACAAGGCGCCACAGTGTTAAGCTTTAAGCAGCATAAGTCAGCATATATATATATAACTTATGCAACTTCATGGGTAATATCATAAATTATATCATATCCATAAAAGACTGCTAAACAAGACTTGCGATAGAACACACGGCAAGGCTCGGTGATGTCGCAAACTGTGTGTGCCGCCAGTTGGGCTGGCAAGCCCCCGCTCCTTGGCAACAAGGTTGCACTTTGGGATGCTAGTCACACGTGCACGACAAACTGTCCGGACCGCATGTAAGCCTGAGGCAAGCAGAAGCACATTGACGGTGACGATCCATGCCTGAGACACTCGTCTTTGGAGTCAGGCAAGTTCTCCGCACACTTGCAACAAATCGTGCCGCCGCCTTTCCCAACACACAGCGCGCCATGCAAAGAGCCGTGCTGCTGGAACCCGTGCTGCGGATGCTATTGAAGCAAGAAGCACCCCCAAATGTGTTGGGCCGGAGACTAGACCAACCACTCTGTTTCTTGCTTGGGTCACTGAGGCCTTGGAAACGGGGTGTTCAGAACCTTTGAAGCTAAGTTCTCGGATGTTGCGCGCAGGCTTAATACGGACAGGTTGAAGCTAATGAAGTCATGTACCACACTATTCGCAAAATCGCTAAGGTCCAAGAATAGCCTAATCCAGAGGCACGCAACAGCGCCTGCCAATTGCGCTGCAGGCTTATTGATCATTAGAGCCGATTCGTTATCGAAATGTATCCAATTGACATACAGCGGTGGTGAAGAGTCCAAGTGGCGAGTCTCAAACAGTCCAGGGTTTTTCTTGGAAGCGTGATTTCCGCCGTGATCGCCGACTCCGGATGGCAGAAGCCGATTATGTTCATGTGACAAGCTCATTAATCACCAAATGCGTCCCACTGTTCTCCGTCGACAACTTGTACTTGGAGCACATCGTGTCATGGAAACATGTACCATCGGAGACCGGAAACTTGTTTTCCACGGACTTTTGCGCCTGCAAGAAAGAGCCACTGCTACGTTGGTCTGACTGCTCCGTCGGCGTGCTGTCCCGGCTAAGGGCCGCAGAGCGCCGCAGAGGCAAGGGGTTGGGCCTTTCGTCGGCGGCGAAGTCGAGCACGCCGCTGGGCCACCGGGCCGTCGCTCGGCCCCGGGCAGTGGAGCAGCTGGCTACGCAAGGCTGTGCCGGCAACGGCGAGCTGGACGGCGACAGAGAGCCAAACCGGAAACTCGAACCACCATTGACTTATGCACAGCGTACATCTTGTGGAAACGCAAGCCTGGCGGATCTGCCTTTCGCCAAGCCCACTTTTCTTTTGAGGGTACAGCAGGCAGGGCACGAGATGGTAATTTTATCCTGGTTGCGGTGCCCGGTACAAAGACGGACAATGTGCAGGCCGCTGCGCTCTCCAGGCTCCTCCACTGTGGAGTGCTTCTGCCAGTTGCCAGTGCAGCTAATCGCTATATTGCCGCGGGCATCTCCGTTGACCGGCCCTTCTTCCAAAAACTTTTGGAACTAGCCACCACATACGTCGCGGCACAAGGGGCTTGCTCACAGCTTATTTTTTGGTCCTGCCATTTCAAGGAATCAATGGACTGATTTTTCTGACCTGACCGGCTTAGTCCAAACCTCGAGACCATGCTCGGTATTATACATTCGCAAAGCGCGGCAATGACTTTTTTCGAAAATCATGAAACGAAAATCATGAAAGGTCGCAGTGCTACGGTAGCAGCTGCGAGCTACGGAAGGGGCATGCGGCTCAAAGCTCAGGCGAGAAACCAGCTCACATCGGTTCGTGCTGACGGGCTCGCGGCCAGCTGGGAGGTCCAGGAGCGAAGCGGCGAGGGTGTGCTGAGCGGCGACTGCCAACATGCCGCTCCAACGCTGCACCTGGCGCCTGGAAGCCTTGGCGCAAGAAGGGGGATGAAGGACGCGGCCTCCTCGCTCCATCGCCCGCCGGTCTCGATGCCAAACGCGACGAGACGACAGCGTCTTGGGCGCAGGAGTTCTGGGTACAGGTCTCACGTCGTTGCCGTCGCTCAGCTCGAGCGAGCGCGACGCCATGTCGAGCGTCAGCACTTGAACCCATCACGTGACTGCGGCGAGACGATTGTGGCATCGATGGCGAGCTGCGTGGCTGCGGTCCGTGCCACCAGTCAAGGCCGTTGCAGACCACCTCGCGCCGGCCGTCGCTGATCGGCACGTCAACGCGTTCATACCAGCGACGCGGACGTTGCGGGCAACCCGGGCGCCACCCTTGCACTGGGAGGGCTCAAAGTTGCACATCGGATCAAACATGCTTGCTCATGTGTAAATGCTCCGCATCAAGACTTGTCGTGCTTTGTCCGGCATGCATGTCTTATGCAAGGCCTTAAAAGACTCCTCCAAACAAGCCCGGCCAGCTGAAAGAGAGCTTAGCAGGGTACGCGGAAGCGCGCTGGGCGGAGACGAAACAAAACGGAAAAACGACTTTGCCGCTTCGATGGCCTCCGTAGCGTGTCGTGGCGTGCCAGCGCCGGCAGGATTGAACATGCCGCGACTTCTTTCAAGTAACAGTGAAAGGCTAGGGCCGCCTGGTGTTGCAGTGTTGCAGCCCATGCGCCATTGTAGCGTGGCGATGTCGACGCCGTCCTGGTAAGCAACAGCAGCTCCACCTCTACGCAATGAGCCAGGCGTCAAGCGGAACGATTGTGGCACCCAAAGCCTTTTCAGCAGACAGTCCCATCTCCCTCTGTAAACAGCAGGAGAGCCGTGGCATAGATTCTGTCCTCTAGTCAGCGCCTCCTTCAAAACGAAGACTGCGATATTAGCCCGGAGCACAACTGTCACATGTTGAACTCGAGCACCGCGATGCTTCGTTCTCGGTTCTCGGATCTGAAGAAAGAACCGTCGACCCGACCGCAGCAAATCTCTCGGAGTCTGAAGGCCGCTCCTGGTGGCCCTCAGCACTTCCCCAATTCTGCAGCACCCGTAAAAGGCAAGCAAAGTTAGGCAAGCCCAGCGTTCCCAGCCTAGAAGAAGACCCAAAGTGCACATGACCTCAAAGATGGGCTCCGGCATCGGAGGTCGATGGTGGGTGCGCTCCAGCCTTTCCCATCGCGTCAAAGTTGTCAGGCAGGCCTTTTTTTTCATTGCAATTGCTGCGCCTAGCGCGGTGCGAGGTTGGAAACCTAGGCTTTCTTGCATCCTGGCCGCTACCTGTCGGGAACGCCTTTGAAGAGAGAGCTAAGCTTGAACTTACATCTGCACCCGCTGCACCTCCAGCTGGCGGCATCTCCGAGTAGCTCGTGGCTGGGGTGTGCTCCCAAAAGGCGGAGGTCGTGACCGCTCTGCAAACACGGTAAGCTAGCAACCCACAAAAGCTTCTGCTTCGCCCACTTGGCAGACACAGCCAACCCGCAGCCATTGCAGGCCCGCTGGCCTGATGTCGAAAGCGGGCCCCAGTGATGAGCCGCATGAGTTTCACTCAAAGGGGTGAGGATCTGGAGTTTGCTGGGAGCCTTAGGTCCAAACTGCTTGAGGCTAGACATAGGACCTTGGTGCAACCAGAAACTCGCCCTCTCGAGAAGGAGCTGTTGCAGCCGCCACGTGCGACGATCAAGCCAACTATTATACTCGCGGTCTAAAGAATGCTGCAGGCTCTCCTCGACTCTGCTGCTGGCCCCGCTTGCGCATCGGCCAACTGGTTTGCCCTGAAAGCCCAGCTAGGCAGGCCCAAATCAATTGGGGCGGTTTGATGTTCCAGAAAAGCTTCACCCGTCGATCTTGGGCCTGCTGCTTAACTCGGACCCACAGGTCAGGGTTGGAGGAGAATTTGAAAGCTTTGCGGTGCAGATGTCGGAGCTTCCACTTGTTGAGGAGGTGTCCCCGCATGCACATGTAGAGCCTGTAAACTGCGCTGGTTAGGGAGACGGGCCGTTCTGCCTTCTTTGTCTTGGCAAGCAGGGCTACAAGGACCTGTCTCTGTGCTTCCGGCCACTCCAGCTCCTGTTCCGCTTTCCGGAGGAAGAAGACGAGTCGTCCGGCAACGAGCGCAAATCAGCAACTGTCCAGGCGTCCGCACCTGGTG
Source organism: Symbiodinium sp. CCMP2456 (assembly GCA_905221635.1). Lineage (NCBI taxonomy): Eukaryota > Dinophyceae > Suessiales > Symbiodiniaceae > Symbiodinium > Symbiodinium sp. CCMP2456. The sequence goes on along the minus strand of CAJNDV010025180.1, from coordinate 5,732 downwards.
CTTTGTTGCCCATGTGCTTCAGCGTCTCCTTGACTTGCGCCGAACTGATGGGCTTGAACTGGGCTTGTTGCTGTTTTGCCGCTGCCGCGAATTTGTCAAGGGCGGCCTGCTGTTGCTGCCTGCCCATCTCTGTCTGCGCTCCCCAGACGGCGCTCCAGAATCTCCTACGACTCTCTGGCCGTTGCTCTAACGGCTGAAGCGCCTTTCTCCTCTCTTGGAACTGGTGCTGGAGCTGCTGTTGCAACGTGACCTGCAATGCTTCTGCCAAAGTGGCGGCATACTGCAGGCCTAGGAGATTGAGCTTTGCATGTTTAGTCACTGCCCATTATTGCGCAACTTAATGGCGTGTGCTAAACATGACAGCACAAAGCAGCAACACGTCACAGCAGGGTGCGTTACCCTGCGGGCAGTTCGCTCCCGGGCACCCGCGAGCATCACAACGACGTTTGCATATCTCTGTGCCGTTTGGGGGCATGGTTGCTGTAGCAGGCTTCACTTTCAAAGCCGCTGAACTGACAGCCTGAAAGGGTTTTTGAAGTTCGTCTCCGGCCCCCAGCTTGCGAGCCGGAGGGCGACGGTTCAACCATTCATCTTTGGCATCTGGCCACAGCTGGGAATCCTCCTTCCAGGCGTGAAGAAGAGCACGGCCCCACGGCATGCCTTCATTTTGGCATCGCTCAACCGCTGTAGCACGGATCTTTTCCTCCGTCTGCAGGATGTAGGAAAGCACCAATTCTTCGGGCAACGATTCGATTGCGCTCCATGCTTTTCCTTCCAAATGGCCGATGTATGTACAGACGTCCTGCCAGTGACAGCTTAACCTGCTTGCCATCGTAAGAGACATCGTAGCACCCGGCAACTGCCCAACCGGTTCCAAGTGTCCGGAACTGGCAAAGTAAGTTCCCAGCTTGGAAGTGTCCTCCAGAACGGAAACATCATCCTCGGCGTGAGCCACATTGATGCGCACCGTGTCGGAAATTCGGTTCGGGTCCGTGCTCAGCGCTCGCCACCCGTGGTGCGCGCCGCAGCCGCCTCGGCCTGGGCGCGGCGCTGGTGGGCCGTGCTCTCGGTCTCCGTGCAGCAACCGGTGACAAGCACAGCGCTTTGGACGGCTTGGCCCGCACCGACCCACGCGAACCCAAGCCAAGGCCCGGAGCTCGACCGGATCCTCGACCTCGCAGAGGCCGTCGGGGCCGAGCCGGCTGCCTCTGTAGCGTGTAGTCCGGGCCGCCGGCAGCTGTAGAGCGAAGTAGTTTCGGACGCCAGAGTCCTGCAGGTGGGAAAAAAATCTCGATGCTTCTTGCTTGGTTGGGAGCGCTGGGCGTCGAAGCACCGCGAACATGGACTCCTGGACAGCTGTTCTGCTTCAAACTCCCGAACAAGCCTTCCGAGGAGTGAGTTGCAAACCATGTCGCGTGCCCTCAGTGTCCACAACACGGTGTACTTCGACCGGCGGGTCTCTGCTAACGGCTCGTCGGCCTGGGCGCGGCGCTGGTGGGCCGTGCTCTCGGTCTCCGTGCAGCAAGCGGTGACAAGCACAGCGCTTTAGACGGCTTGTCCCGCACCGACCCACGCGAGCCCAAGCCAAGGCCCGGAGCTCGACCGGATCCTCGACCTCGCAGAGGCCGCGGGACCGAGCCGGCTGCCTCTGTAGCGTGTAGTCCGGGTCGCCGGCAGCTGTAGAGCGAAGTAGTTTCGGACGCCAGAGTCCTGCAGGTGGAAAAAAAAATCGATGCTTCCTGCTTGGTTGGAAGCGCTGGGCGTCGAAGCACCGCGAACATGGACTCCTGGACGGCTGTCCTGCTTCAAACTCCCGAACAAGCCTTCCGAGGAGTGAGTTGCAAACCATGTCGCGTGCCCTCAGTGTCCACAACACGGTGTACTTCGACCGGCGGGTCTCTGCGTCTAACGGCTCGTCCAAAGCGTGCTCTGCGATGCCCTGCCCATGCTTCTGTCCACGCCAGCTGGCCAAAACTGTCTTTCTGATTAGTGTGACTCAACACTGTGGCTTTGAGCTGAGTTGCGTCGTCGACGATGTTGGCGAAAATTTTCATCTCATGGCAGTCCTGCGGCGATGCAGCCAGCCAGGCACAGACATCATCATGGACGCCGCTGCGTCGTAGAAGCAACTTCAAGTCTTCCTTCATGGCCGCCATTGCCGCAGCCACGGCAAGAGCACTACGAGAAGGCTCGTTTACTCCAAACGCAAAGCACGATGAACGCGTAGCTGCTGCCACACAAAGAAAATCGCAATGCATTCCGGACGTTTACAAACAAGTGCCACCCGCAATGGGTTTGACACGTGTAAACGGAGACCGCCGCAGTGGCAAGGCCAATCCGAGAAAATTTTCGGGTGGAAACAGGCGACAGACACCGCAGTCAAACAAGCAATAATTTGCAATCTCAACTCTCAACCCTTGCCAATAACCTGCCATTCAGATTGCGAGCATTGTTGCTCAACTTGATGGCGTGTGTTGAACATGACAGCACGAAGCGGAATCAGCACGCGCCTCCCTTGTTTTGAGCAGATGGCGCAGAACACTTCGCAGCAGTGACACAGCCTCAAAGAATACAGTATGCAACTGTACCACTGCAGCTCCCAAAGAACTAGCACCACACATCTGTTTAAACACTAATTAGGAGCCGTTTGTGCGAAGATTCTGCCACCTGCGGCAGCATTCCGCAGGAAGTTTCTGAAAACACCTTGGCGACCAATCCTTGCCACTCAGGGTCGCACAAGCCACGATTGAACGCAGTGTGCCATCGCTTAGCCTGCAACTGCAACGGCCTGCACAAGTGCAAGTGTCCCCGGCAACCTTTGCTGAGGAATCACTGCACACTGAAACTATCCACGTGCTCACTCGAATTCATTGAGACTGAGGAGGACGAATCAGAATTGGAATCGTTGGACGACGAAAAGTCCCAGCTTTGCTCCGCGCCTTGAACATCGTCAGGCTGCTTTGCGGGATAAAACCCCAAGGCAGACGACCTCTTTTGCAAGGCTGCTTTTGCCAGTTGACGAGACGTGTCACGAGCAGGAAACAACTTGCTAAGTCTGTCCCAGCACACATTGGATTGTGCATTGCATTGGAAAACTCGACGCATGATGCACAGCAACTCTGTGTTCACACTGTTCTTTCTGATCTGCATCCCGCATCGGCATGCTGAGATCTACCTGATTGCGCTTCCTGCCGTTCCAATCCAGCTTGAAGTCGAAACTCAGGTTCCCTTCGCGCTCTCGGTGAAGCTCCGTGCGGATTTGGCAGTGCAAAAAGTACCCACCCTGCACCGAGCGGATAGAATTCCTGCTTTGCCCAGGTTGCCCTGGGCGCATTTCGAAATAACGAAAAAATAAAAATCGCACTTGGGGAGGTTGAAATCGCTTGCGCAAAAACGCATTCGCCAAGCACCTTCGCCGCTTGGAGTTGCCAGGCGGAAACATACCGCATGTCAGTCAGCACCGAACAGTACTTGGCAGGACGAGGGAGAATCATTGGCATATCGCCGCAACCCAGACAGCATCCCACAATGCGTGCAGCTCAGAAAGAGCTGATTCGCTGGTATGTTCTCCCCTGCAGGCATCCAGAAACAGACGAGTCCCAAGCATTTGTATCGATGACGGACTCGATCCCACGGTCCAGGATGCAAGTCCTAGCTTCGTCACCGAGAGAGCTCACGAGGCATTGCAAGCGCGGGGGCAGCTTAACAACATGGGGAGAACATTGACCCGGCATTTTGGCTGCGGAGTCTTCGACATACACCGCAGTCAAACAAGCAATAATTTGCAATCGCAACCCCTGCAGATAACCTGCCTTTCAGATTGCGAGCAGAACTTGGCAGCCTCAGCCGCCCTGTCAGCGATCATCCTGAAAAATCCGGTCTTCAAGCCTTTTTCCGTCAAGGTGTGCCGGCATGTGCAGGTTAGCATGGCCCCTGCGCAAGGAAGACACGGCATGTGCAGGTGAGCATGGGCCCCTGCGCAAGGAAGACACGCCACGGGATCGTGGCTCAAGTTCTGTGCTAAAGAGTGGTGATTGTGATGTGGGATGGGTTTGGGGCTTGATGAGCCTCGGGGTTGGGCCCAGGCCTGTAATATCCTCTAGATGGAAAACACGTATAGCCACCTCGACGATTTGCCTCACAGTGTACGAATGCGTCTTCAACAGAATCCTGTAGTTAACACTCCTGGTCATTACAGCATCGTCACGGCTACGCCATCCCCTTCAAATCCTCATAACCTTCAAGAGGTTATGAGCCCAAGGGCTCCAAACCCTGGGCTAAACTCCGCAACATTGCAGCAACAGCAGCTTCAGACACCAGCAGCAGCAGTAGCTTCTTCAGGAGGTCAAGCGGATACATCAGTGGTGCTTCGACAGCTTTTGCAAGTCATTATTCCTGCCGATCTGATTTCACGACTTGAAACCTTGAAAGAGGCTGGGGTTCAGCTGGGACAGATGGCGAGCCTTGATCACGTTCGTCAACATATGAGAGAGATTGCCGATGAGCTTTTTCGCAGGTCTGAGCTGCTAGGGCAATTTGTCCTAAGGACGGCTTCGGGAAGCCAAGAGAACAGAGAGCAACAATTGCAAGCAACAGTGGATGCATTGCAACAACATGGTGCGCATCAAGAGCATAGAGTGGGTTCATTGGCATCAGAACACGAGAGGACGATGAGCCTTCTTGCAGAGTTTGAAGCCAACATGAAATCCAAGTGGAGTGAGACTGCTCAGAGGGTGAGTGCCTTGGAGAGTAATCTTGAAGCAGCGGCGGCCGCTCAGGCCAACATGCGAGAGGATTATGATGGTCTCCTTGACAAGTCTGCCGAAGAGCAGAAGCAGTATCTGGTTGTTATGCTGGAACGGCATGCAGAAACCATGAATGCTACGATAAGACAGCAAAGCACTCATCAGGAGCAGATCGCGCAGCTGAAGCTAAGCTTGGATAAAGCGCAAGCAGAGGCTGGCTTGATGAGAGATAAGTATGAGCAGGACCTTCAGCAGACAGCGTGGGTCGTTGCAAAGGTCTCCGAGCTTGAGGGCCTTGTGAGTCGATTGAGAGAGCGGGATCTTGCGATCAGAAGGGAGCTTGGCATGAACGTTGAGGGTTTCGGGTTGCGCCAGCATGTTGAGAGCACGAGTGCTCCGCCACAGTCGGGGCCTTCATACTTTGCCATGACCCCTGACATTCCAGCTGCATGTGAGGGTGCAGATGATGATTATGTGGATCCATGGTGGTCGGGGCCGGATTGGTCCAATCGGTGCCGTGGAGTTGATGAACCACCACGGTTGAGTTTCGGTCCATGTTCTCAACCTCCCCCCTTGCCCCATGACATGACGAAGAAGACTGAGGGAGGAGAGAGAGCGACATTTCGGATCAATCAAGCAATGTACAAGCTGCTCAAAGATGCACCGAAACTGGATCTTTCTTCCGGTGGAGAGCCGTGGGAAGTTGGTATGACTGTGCATCAGTGGAGGGTTGAGTCACGGACAGTTCTGGCAGCCATCCACACGAGCTTTGCTGACTACTTCGATCGTGTCGACGAGGAGGCGCGGCAGAGGTATGAGCGTAAGAGGCTTACTTGTTGTGAGGACGTATTGCGCGAGGTAACAGTAGCAGAAGCTGAGATGGAAACAAGATTGTCATTGGCTATGCTGAAGAATCTTCCGCAAGCGGTGCGACAGCCGGTGGTGGAGAGCTCGATGTCGAAAGCGCCATGAGTGCTCAAACGTCTG
>CAJNDV010025169.1:38786-59185 GCA_905221635.1 Symbiodinium sp. CCMP2456 | reverse complement strand
TTTGGGGTTTGGGGTTTTGGGGTTCAGGGTTGTGGGGGCTGCAGGGCTTATGGGGGGAGGGGTTAGGGCTTGGAGGGCTTATAAGGTTTTCTCGATCGACCTGAGAACGCTAGACGGATCATCTACGGATGATAGAGGGTCTATAGGGCTTTAGGTTTAGCGCCCGTTTTTGCAGCCTAGCTAAAGTGTCGGGATCGGGGTTTGTTGCGCATCACATAGCAGTGCTGTGTCGGATTTTAAATAGAGAGGTGATAGGGTTCTTAAGGCCTAAAAACCCAAAAACCCAAAAACCCTAAACCCCTAAACCCTTAAACCTCTAAGCCCAAAACCCTTAAGACCACACACTCAGCATGGGGGAGGAGAGCAGTGGTCCTCCAACGGCAAGTCACAGACCGTGCGCAGGGCGCCGTTTTGCTGGCGAAGTACAGGTTTAGGGTTTAGGGTTTAGGGTTTAGGGTTTAGGGTTAAGTACATAGAACAATAGTTGCGAGGGAAGCAGTGCAACCCTAAACCCTTATAAACCCCTAAACCCCTAAACCCAAACCCTAAACCCCGCTGAGACGAGACACCAAGTCTCTTCCACATATCCGCGAAGTCGTCTCTGGACCAGAGATGGCAAAATGGGGTGTTTCCGAAAATTAGGGTACCTTATTTTGGGGTCCTGATAATGAGGATCCTACTATTTGGTGTACTATATTAGGGTCCCCTATTTTCGGAGACCCACAAATGGTGGGTGGGCGAGCTGTGTATTGTCGGGGCACTACAGGGATTTGGATGTCTGTGTGTTTTTAGGGTGTGTTTTGATTTGCCGGTTTTGGTTCTTCGGTGGGGAGCAGAGGGCTTAGGCAGTCATTAGCTGTCAGACTTTCGGATTTGGCGACAGCGAGTGCGGCTTGTTGTTGCTTCAGTTTGGTACGTTCATACTAGAAAATGTCCCCTGCTTTGGGGGTTATTGCACCCGGCACGCGTTGTTGATGCAGGATTGGTTTCTGTTTCTTCAAAGATTGTTTTTTTTGAGTTGATTGGACAGGCGTGGTCGTTGTTTCGGAACCCTGCATCCCAGACCCTGAGCTGCACTGGGTAGTTGTCAAAATTATGGTTCATTTTGGGGTACCCTAAATAATAGGTGCCGTATTATAATAAGGACCCAAAAATGGACCCTAATTTTGACAACCACCCTTGCACACAAACCTTAAACCTCTCGAGCCGTCAATCAACACTCAAGACTTACAATGCAGACCTGAACAGTTCAGCCATCCTAAGCCCTACCTGGACCCTAAAGAACCTGACTTTTTAGGGTTCCTTATTATGAATTCTTTATATAAGTCCTTAAAAAGGTAGGCTATTTGGGGTCAAGGTAAACCCGAAACCCTTATCTCAACGGTCGGGAGTCTTGTTCAGTGATTATTCAGTCTGCTGAAAAACAGCGGGCCCCCATCAAGATACTTCTAGCTCTACTCATTACCTGGACCCCAAAAGTATGTAGAATATCAGCCTTTATAGGTGTTGGGCCATTATTTTACCTACTTTTGGGGGTTTAGGTAGGCCCTAAATTCGAAACCCAAACCAAATCCCCCAACCCGAACTAACCCCAAAACGCTCCAAACCCAACGCACTCTAATTCTAAGCGCCCGAGCAGAAAAGCCGCGAACTTGAAGCCCTAAACCCTAAGCCCCTAAACCCCTAAACCCTACACCCCTAAAAATCCCTGCAGGCCACGATGCGCAGCTTGGCGTGCAGATCAGGGGCCTCGATGTAGATCCTACCTAATTAAAGGAAACTACAGGTGGGGAGTTTAGGGTATATAGGGCTTCTATAAGCCTTCTATAAGGTATATAGACCTTCTATAAGGCTCCTACAGCGGTAACTACCCACCTGAAAATGTCCTTGGCCTAACCTCCCCAAGAAGTATTGACCCAAGACCTATAAAAGGCTGTTGTTCTACCCACTTTGGGGGTCCTCTAGGTAATTAAGCCCTAAACAACCAACAAAGCATATAGTTGTCGGGCTCGGTTTTTCATAAGTCCTTAGAAGGGTAATTGATTGCTACGGTGGTTCAGGTGGGCCCTAACCTGTAGATTCGTCGTTCCTGTGCGTGCGAACTTCGGGCTTAGGGCTTAGGGTTTAGGGCTACTGTGGGCTTCAGCTTCTCGGGTTTGCAGCTCGGTTTTGGGGGTGGATGGTTAGGGGTTCTTTTGGGTGTGCGACTTGGGGGGGAGGGTTGGGGCTTAGTTTAGCGCTTCAAGGTTTAGTTATAAGTTTAAGGGTTTAGGGTTTACAGGTTAGGGTGCCGGGTTTACGGTTTAGGGCCTAAGCCCCCACTCCCTGGCCCAAGGGCTTCTCACTAGGGCTTCAGCGTACGGAAGCAGATGCGAAAAAAAACGTAAACCCTAGACCCTGGACCCTGCAGCCCTAAATCCCTAAGCGTACTCAACCCTAGACTCTAAGACCAAAACCCTAAAACCCGTGAACCACCCGCTCTTGTTCAAGAACCTCCAACAACGTCGATCGAGCTGCTGCTCGCATGGGGTGTTATCCTTCGCCGGCCGCCTACGGTCACTACACGCCTCTGGATAGAAGCACCCTGCCGGTCGTTGATCCGCCGACGCAACGTGGCAAAGGCAGTGGTGATGGAGGAAACCCCGCAGCAGCCGGTCGTAAAGACATGACCGCGTCCTGCCGGCCTTATAAGGCCTTGGAATTAAGAGAAGGGCTCTGAGCAAAAGGAAGCGATGACAGTGCTGAGTATCGCCTTAAAGCCCTGAGACCTCTAGCCTTGGATCTGCCACAGAAGCACCTGGCTTCGCCTCCCATTGCATCCCGAAGACCCCAACGTACCTAATAATTGGGTTTTAAGGGGTTCTCATAAGGATCTCATAAGGGGTTTCAGGGTTTAGGGTTCAGGAGTTTCAGGGCCCGAAGGTCCTTATAAACAGGATATGAGGGGTTCTTTTCACGGGTTATGGCAAGGTTTTTAAAAAGGGTCTTATTGGGGTTTCAGGGCCCAAAGGACCTCGTAATTGGGTACTTGGATTACACATAGTAATGTTGCAGTATTTGAGAGAGTATAGATGGTTATTAGGTACATGGGGCCCTGAGGTATTCTTTGCTATCGAGGGCGCAGGGTCCAGGAATCTGCGCCCTTGTTGCTGCTAGCTTTACTGTGAAGGGTTTGCGGTTATAGTTTTTTGTTGAGTGGCTGAATGGTTCTTAGGATTTGTCGAGGCTTTCCGGGTAAACCCTAAAACGGTAGACCTGCAACCCTGCACCCTAACTCAACCCTAAACCCTAAGCCTTAAACCCTAAATCCTAAACCCAGAACCCTAAATCTTAAACCCTAAATCCTAAACCCGGAACCTTAAGCCCTAAACCCTAAACCCTAAACCTAAACCCTGAACCCATTTCAGAGTGTCGAAGGTCAGAGTTCGCTGCGAAGGCAACCGCCGGGCACTTGGCCATGGCTGGGATGGCGACATACGGCTTTTTGGCTTTTTTTAAGGGTTTAGGGTTTAGGGTTTAGGGTGTTTAGCATGAGGTTTCGGTTTTTTTTTAAGGGTTCAGTGTTTTTTTAAGGGTTTAGGGTTTAGGGTGTTTAGCATGAGGTGTTGGCTTTTTTAAGGGTTTAGGGTTTTTTTAAGGGTTTAGGGTTTAGGGTGTAGGGCTTAGGGTTTTTTAGCATAAGGTTTCGGTTTAGGGCTTAGGGTTTAGGGTTTAGGGCTTAGGGTGTTTAGCATGAGGTTTTGGCTTTTGTTAAGGGTTTAGGGTTTAGGGTGTTTAGCATTAGGTTTTGTCTTTTGTTTAAGGGTTTAGGGTTTAGGGTTTACGGTGTTTAGCATTAGGTTTTGTCTTTTTTTTAAGGGTTTAGGGCTTAGGGTGTTTAGCATGAGGTTTTGCTTGTTTTAAGGGTTTAGGGTTTAGGGTGTTTAGCATCAGATTTTGGCTTTTTGTTAAGGGTTTAGGGTTTAGGGTGTTTAGCATACGGTTTTGCTTTTTTTAAGGGTTTAGGGTTTAGGGTGTTTTAGCATAAGGTTTCGCCTCGTTCTTTAAGGGCTTAGGGGTTTAGAGGCTCATTTCCAACACGAGTCTGTTGGGGTTTAGGGTTCAGGGCTTCAGGTCTGAAACAAGCTCAGGATCTAGAGGATGAACTAGATTCTGTGAACCCCAGAGGTGCCTGTTCACTAACATCTCGCCTTCCTGTCCATGGCTAGTCGCTATGAGACTGTCTGGAACGCGTCGTCATCATAGTGGTGTCGTTCCACGAAATGCTGCCTCGAAATGAGAGTACCGGAAACCAAGAGACCTTGATAGAATCGCTTGTTAGCAGGACCATGATTCCCAACTTAGGTAGTTGCCTAGACTCTTGTGGTTGCTTTTAAAACCCCCGAAATGACCCCGATGTCAACATGGCCCTACCACATCCAAAACTCAAGGCCGAAGCAAAACAGCCCTAATACAGGGGCCGGGATCAGGTTTAGCGGTTTAGGGTTTAGGGGTTTTAGGGTTTCCAAAACCTCAAAAAAACCTGAATACCTTCCTAGCCCCGGCCCCGAAACGTCCCAAGCCCTTCGTACAGCCCCAGCTGTGAATTCGTGCAGTGCTGCTTTTTTCCTCGTTCAGAGGACATCCAGGGATGGTCGTACATGATTCTTCCCCTTTGGCTATTTGGAAACAGACACGAAAATGAGCCTATGTACATATCTACGTGTTGTGGTTTTGCGTCATCAGAGTGTCTAAACCTGAAACTCTGAAGCTGAACCCCAATGTAATGTAGATGTTCCTGCAAGTAGCGCTAAAGCCAATCTCAGCTTCGGCTTCAGCGGGGAGGTTTAGGAACTTGTCTTGGGCGTGAGCTTTCGGATAAGTCAAGAGAGGAATACCCATGAAACAGCCAAAAAGCTCTAAGCCCTAGAGTCGCAAGAGCCGTCAGCCGTGATGTAGCATAATACGACAGTTTAGATTGTTAGTAATGCTATTCCTTGGGTTGCCCTATTTCAATTATAGCTGTGCATTAGAGCCACCCAAAACCCTCTTCGAATTCGCCAGGGACTCCCCACGCCAGTTGTTAGCCCTTGAGACATCGAGGCAGACAGAGTCAATGCCATCAGAAACCCTCAGGCTTCATCGTCAAGCTAATCCTCCTGCCTCAAGGCATTGGTGGGAGTTTCGGGTTTCTGGTTTAATATCGGGGGCCTTAATAATTAGAATGGGGTTTGGGGGCTCATTGTACTTACTATAATCATAATAAGGAACCCCCAAAACTAGTATTGGGTAGTTATTTAGGCCCCTACATTGTAGGGGTTTTAAGTTTTAACATGGACTCTTCGGGCTCGGAAATTCAGGAAGCGATAGGAACTAACTAGAGTTTGCATGCGCTTTTGCAACTCGGACTCAGCCAGACGAGGTTTAGGAGTTCAGTGTTTTCGGCTTGCATTACCAGTCATTACCAGGTCATTATTCCACCGTTTTCCTGCAGCGTCCCACAGAGTTCCGAACTCTCTACGAACAAACCCAGGAACAACGCCCTCAACTGGAAATCGCACGGGCGTCGTGGGTAATGCAACCTGCTCGCACTGTAGCTCTTCACGCCTACGCCCTTGAGACGTTAAAGTCTGCGCCTTCGCTACGAAGCGAATGCAGCCTGCTCCCTCCTGGATATCTCATCTATCTCTCTGAAAGTATTCATGTGTTGAACCCAATCCCTGCTTTTTAATTCCGAGAGAGGTACCTGGGACGAGTGACCTGGCAATTCCAAAACCTTTCGAGCTCCCCCTCTACCCTAAACCCAGAGACTCCAATATCCCTTAATTAAGGAATATACCTTAAATCATACTAAGGATCCTACTCTAATTTAGGCTATGTTCCTTAATTAAGGGATATTGGAGTCTCTGGGAACCCTGAATCCAGAATCCCGGAAACCTGAACGCGGCCTTCGGTGTCCACCGACTGAATGCGAACGTCAACCTCCTGGCCCACGGACAGCTCATCTTCCTGAGCTCTGCGAAAGCCTTACGGTACGAGTGGATGGTTCTTGCCGAAATCCACTACCAGACTTTAGGGCTTACCTTAACCCCAAAGAACCTACGTTTTTAGGGTTCCTTAATATAGTTTCTTTATATAAATCCTTAAAAAGGTAGGTTCTTTGGGGTTAAAGGTAGGGCTTAGGGTTGTTCAGCCCTGGACCTTAACGAAGCCACGGTATTCGGAGAAGCCCCTCTACCCCACCCCCCACCCCCACGCCGATGTATTGCTGGTTTACCGTACTCTAGTTGGCGACTGTTCGACCCAGATCTCCTTCTATCCGCCTTTCACTTTCCCCACAGACCCCAAAAAGGATTGAAAGATGTAGGGTTGGGGCGACGGGGTTTAGCTTTATAGGGTTTATGCTACTGGGAGCGACGCCGGGATTGGCGGCTTGCATAGGGGCATTCTTCAATACCGGCTTCTTTTAGAAGTTCAGGTCAGTTACCAGTATTTGATTTAAGTGTTCTTATCATCTGGGATCCTACTATGCTTGGTGTCTGCAGTACGGCTCCCCTACTTTCAGTAACTCCCCGGCTGAGCTAAGCAAACCAGATCCAGCAGACAAGTAAAGTCGCGACTGACTCCACGAAGCCGTCTCGGATCTGCGTGATGTGCCTTAGTAAAACGCGCGTACTAAACTTCCGAGTTCATGAGCCTAAATCCGAAAATTGAAATTTAAACCCGACCCTAAATCGATAAAGCCAAAACTCCAAATCTCACCCTCCGCCCCACCCTTCCCGCCGCCCCACCCAAAATCCCTCCACACTCGTAGCACAGCCTATCTCGGTCAAACTCGACAGCCTAAGCTCATTCAATAGGCCCTCAACTTCACCCGGCAAGGGTTTGGCAGTCTCTTGCGGCCAGTAGTGCACCAGACCGTCCGCAGTGGCGCCATCCTCCTTCCTGGGCCACGGGTTTTTTTCTGTGCCTCTTCATTGGGGCTTACGCGGGGTAACGTCTAGGGTTTTCAGGTTCAGTATAAGAAAGGGTTCTGTAGGCTAGGGCTTCAAGGGTTTCAGGGTTCATAGGTGCTTTGGGTTCCGGATTCCAGGCATTATCCGGACCCCACATACCACTTAAGAGGGGCCAGAGGCTCTCTTTGTTGCGGATAGTTGCCCCCTCTTGTTGGGGTTTAGGGCCGGTCTAGGGTTGAGGGCTTGGGCAGGATAGGGCATTCTTGGGATGCCAGCTTGCACGGATTGGGAAGCCGCCCGACGAGGATCCCTACACCCAGAGACGTTCGGGTTTCGGAGAACTGGCTCCATGATTTGCAGAAAATGAGGGAAGGACCCCAATTCTAGCCAACATAGAACCCTTGTTGCATCAGGGACCCCATATTGTGAGACATTGTCGATGTGGGGCCTCTTGGGACGGGTTTGCTCAATGCCTCGAAGCCCTGCAGGACTCTAATCAGTCTATCTCCAAAGCCCCCTGTAGTGATCTTTCTAATTGGACAAGAGAAGGTTCTGGGATTATCGTAGCACAGTTAGTATATGCACGGACTATGTTTGTAGAACGTTCCGGACACCTACATGAACCCCATATGAATCGAAATATAAACAGCCATGTGCAAACTCCCGTTTCCCCCTAGTCTAGTTACTAATACACACACCCCCCATAGGACCTACAAGTCAAAGATCCAAACCACAAAGCCCGGCATTGTCGATGCCTGAGCTCCTCTCTGAAACAAACTGAGCTTGGGCTTAGGGTTCGGACGTAGGGTCTAGGGTTCAGGTTCAAACCCAGAGGGTTCAGGGTTCAGGTTGATAACATCACACCTATACATCTAACCGATGATATTCAACCCTAAACCCTCAACCCTAAACCCTAGCCTTCGGCACTCGTCCACCCCCCCCCCCACACGCGCATCCCAGAGCTGCCCAAGCGTCGTGAGGGTCACAAACGCTCCGAAGGGTGCCTGAGCATCGTGCGAGCGATCCTACCGAAGCATAGAACGGTTCAGGGTTTTTGGTTTTAGGGTGGGTTGAAATTCAAGGTTTAGGGTTTAGAGTAAATAATTCACTGGATATACTTTTCCCATATACTGGCCATTTAAGCTAAAAGACCCGAAGCCCTGTTCCATGTAATAAGACCCCTCCATTACACAATATGGACGTGTGCCCGACACCTGAAGCAAGAAGCTGAGTGAAGCCCAAACCAATGAGCAGCCCTAAATCAAAGATGCATGCTTAATTTATAAGTCTCCTGCAGCCTAAACTTAAGTGCTATTAGGGTCTAGGCGAAGAACCTTTACAGCCCGGGTATATCCAGGTATGATTTCAGTAGGACTTTGGGTTGGTCCATACAGGTTTTCAGGAAGAGCAACCCGCTCTTCGGTTAGAGCTGAGACATGGATCCAAGAGAGTCCTTTCGCAGGACTCTCTGGAGTGTCTTGGATCTGACGCATCCTGATGAGTCATTTTTGAGTCCTTCCTAGGACTCTCTGGAGTGTCTTGGATCTGATGCATCATCAAATTTCACCAGAGTTCATCGTCATGGGTCATTATTCTCCTTAAGGACCAGGCTCTGGTGGGTTCCCCCAAGAGCCGAATGACATAAGCGAAGTCATTGGGCAAAATAGCTAGACAGCTTGCTTCGGCGTGGCCACAGCGAAATTGAGAAGGGGCACTTGAAGCAGAATATCTACCACAGCATTTTGTTAAATTGCATCTGTGGACTTGGCGGTTCACGCCAAGGTCATATGCTTACTTGCCGACTGCATGACGAGGTCTGATGTGCGGGTGCACATCTGCATCAGCCCACCCTAATGACGTTCCACGAAAGGCAGAAATCGTCAGCCCGTATATAGAGCCCCCACAGCGCCGCAGGCAAAGCCTAAACAGCGAAGCTCAAGCATGGGGATGTATCGGTCTTGGTTGCAGCTTCAGAATTTCGTTTTCGTTGCAGCGTCTCGAGATTGCCATCAAGGCCATTGGTGGGTTTAGGTTTTATGGTTTAGGGCCAGATCCTGTGAGCCAAGCCAGCTTAATGAACTGGTTTCCTTGTCGAGCTTGTCGAACTCCTTCTCCCCATTTCCGACCGCCTCTTTTTAGGGTTTAGGGTTTAGGGTTTAGGGTTTAGGGGTTTAGGGATTCTCATAGCTGCACGGCATCCCTGAACCCTGAACCCTACATCCAGAACCCTGGGAGCACACCCTAAACCCTAAACGTTACACCCAGGGATCCTGCACAGGACTGTGATCTGCCTGACTCGGAGATGTCATAGAAGCCAGAAAGTTTGGTTAAGGGTGTTTAGGGTTTAGGGCTTGAGGGTTCAGGGTTTTATCCTCATGCCCTTAAGGTTTAAAGCACAAGGGATCCTAGCACTAATCCTCCTAAAGCCATGTTCCAGCTTTTTGGCTTCTACTATAGTTAGGGTTTACCTTAAGAACCCAAAACCTACTTTTTTGTAGGGTCCCTATAAATCCCATATTAGGGTTTATAATAAGAATCTACAAAAAAGTGGGTTTTGGGTTCTTAAGGTAGGTGTACCAGACCTCAGGACTCCTTTTGAGAGCTCGACGGTTTCAGGATGTTGAAGGACTTTTTTCCACGGCATCTCTAGAGAGAGCTCCAAAAAAGAAGCGGGCTTGGGGTTCAGGGTTTAAAGCTGAGGCTTTGGGTTTAGAATTCAGGGTTTTCAGGCTGAGGATTTAGGTGTAGGGTTTAGGGTTTAGGCTTCACGGTTTTAAGGCTGAGGCTTTGGATTTAGGGTTTCGGGTGCAGGGTTCAGGGTTTCAGGCTGAGGCGTTGTGCTTAATGCTGAGGGTCTGTGGGGTTTGGGCTCTGGGTTAAGGGAGCACCCTCCCTTACTGCAGAACCCCTCTGTCTCCTTTCAGGGTTGAGGGTTTAGGGTTTAGGGTTTAGGGTTTAGGGTCCCTGGATCGTAAACCCTGAACCCTTGTACAGGATCGGAGCGGGCCATACTAAGCAGACACGGTACCTACAGTTGCGGCAAGCACTGTTTGTAGACCTAACTAAGGCCGTTGAATTCCCCACTGGGCTCTATCATAACAAGAACCCAGAGAAAGAAAGTGAAACATACCACGGAACAACCTAGTTAAGGAACCCTCGACCCTAAACCCTAAACCCCTACAGTTAAAGCCCTAAACCCCTAAACCCTTAAACCCTAAACCCCTAAACCCTTAAACCCCAAACCTCTAAACCCTTAAACCCTAAACCCCTAAACCCTAACCCCTAAACCCCTAAACCCTAAACCCTAAACCCTAAACCTATAGTTCCTGACCTAGTTCAGTAGCAAATTGCAGTCTGGCCCAGGTGCCACTCTGGCAACTTTTCCTTTGACCCAGGTATCAGGCGAGATGTCCTAGGCACAGGCTTCGGCTCGGACTCTGTTCGGGGCATGGAGGTCTATGTCGAGGTTACACTGCTCTGAGATTTGTGTGTGTTTGGGGGTGTGTATGTATGTGTATGTATATATGTGTACATATATATATATATATATAAAGACGCCCTGCACCAAAACAGCTTGGGGGGGGTTTAAAGATGCTGGTCTCTACAGTTTCTGGCTTCTTTGACACGGGAACTCAACCGTCCCTCGCTCATTGTTGGAACTTCCTGCCGGCATGAGCCCCAAACCCTAAATCCTCAGTTTTAGGTTTAGGGTTTAGGGATTAGTTTAGGGTCCAAAATACTCCACGAGAAATCGCACGGACTCTGGAAGCGGCGTCAAAAGTCGACAAGTACATGTTGCAAGGCCATCAAATTCCAAAACATCCTCACGGAGCTACAGAGGAGGCTACGGGCGTCGAAGTTTACTTGTAGCTTCAATGCCAAGGCTTAACTCGTCTCTAGCCGAAGCGACGCTCGAACCTGTGAGCTAAGGTCACTCTCAGAAGCCTAGAAGCAAGTACTCCTGAGACCAAGCGAAACACCCTCGAACCCTCTCCGGAAGCAATGCTCCTTAATTTTAAACTGATGCCACAAAACCCTCCACAACCTGAGGAGTCAACAACATGATGGGTGCCGCACCATGAAGGCGTCGAAATCCTGGGGCGGCCTTGGACCTCCTCCACCACCGCCGCCTGGGTTTTGCTGGCATTTTGGGTTTAGGGTGTAGGCTTTATAGGGTTTAGGGTTTAGTTTTTAGGGTTTAGGGTTTGGAGATTTCCGACAACACATCAGATTTGCACAGCTAGGTGGTTTCCATTCTCTGCGCTGGGGTCTGCAAATGTGGGGAGCTTTTGATGGCTGTAAAAGGATCTTTGCCGGAGGGGTCTATCGTCTAGTTGTTCCCTAAACCCTAAACCCTAAACCCTACAGCGATCAGGCGGGGATATTATTACCACTCTTATTCATGCCACGCAGTGTAACTAACCCAGAATAACATTCTTCTTACATTGTTCACTATTATTGTTCTCATTATTCTTCTTATTCGTATTTCTAGAACTACTATTCTCATTATTCAGCCAATATCTGTGATGAAAAAGCGATCCCTTCAGCCTTGGGTCTCCAACGAAAACCTCGGAGGAACCCCAATACATGGGTGGGTTTGGGGTCTACCCTGAGCCCTACGAGAATGATAATACGGACCATGAAGGGATACGGTTAAAACGTTTGAGCCCGCTTACATGTTTGGCGTCATCGTTGTCGACCGCCCGGTGCTAATGGTCCGGAAGCGCTGGGTTTGAATACTTTCCAAACAGACGGGACAAAATGGGCAAGGTAGGGAGGGGAATTACAAGTTTACTTTCTAGACATCGGTTTCGGGTGTGTAGTGGCGAGGCGATATAATTAAGTAGCTGCTGAAGCCTCTATTTTCCGGCCAAGAACCCACCCGCCACCAAAAGACAACAATTCTATCAACGTCCTCCCCTGGCCCTTCTCTCTGTCTCTGGTACCCCGACGCTGGTCTAGCAACAATGCGCCTTCACATGCTCTTCGGCTGCATCAACATCATAACCGCCTCCGTTCTCCAACATTGCGATTCTCAGCACCATCATAATCTTTATCATCTCACGGGAACCTTCTCAACAAGCCAAGCCCAAGTTAGCCCAACCTAAACCCTGAACCCTAAACCCTAAACCCTAAACCCTGGTTGGAAAGACTCTGAACCCATGGGTAGTCCCAGTGCCAAAAACCATGAAGCTCTGAGCCTTAGGCTGAAGACTCGACGCCGAAACTATATTAGCAAAGGACGCAAGTCTGACTAAATGTAGGGGCCTGCATTTTAGGTACCAGTACTATTTCGGGGGCATAACCCAAGGAGGATATACCCCAAAAACCCTATTCTAGCTTTGATTTGAACAAAAGTAGGCTGTTTGGGGTTATGCCCGAGTAAACCCCAAAACCCCGGCCCTGAAGCTCTACAGCTTGCCCTCGGCAAACCTGGCTGTCGCATGGACAGGCTCATCTTTCCAGCTTCCAGATCGACCTCATAGAGATTCAGGCTTGCAGGTTTTCGCATACACTTGATTCTAGAAGCTGTATCAAGCTCTTATTAGAGAACCCGGAAAGGCAGCCCAAAACGACCCTAGGCTACCCCAGGCCCTAAACTCCAAACTGAAAAGCGCCCTTTTTGAGTGCTTCGTTTTGGGGATGTTCAACTCATCAGTGCGGCATGTGGGTAGTTCTCTAGATTAGGGTCTCTTTTGGGGTCCTTGAAGAGATCTACAAGGGCTTCGATAGGGCTTTCTATATCAGATGAGGTGAGTTATACGGGTAGTCCTCTAAATTAGGGTCCCTTTTGGGGTCCTTGTTACAAGGTTGCCGTACTAGTTGCGGGACCTTAACAGGGTCTCAAATTTAGAGAACTACCCATTGGCAGGGCTTTGATTTTCCGGTGCTTGGCTGATTGGAAACTAGACCCCTAAACCCTACACCCCTAAACCTTGGGAAACTAAACCCTCAATCCCTACCCTTTTTGAACCCGGAGCTCTCTCCAATCAGCCGGGAGCCATGCCCTAAAGCCCTATAAACCCTAAACCCTAAACCCTAAACCCTAAACTCGGGGCTTGGGGGTTGGGGGTCCTACCTGAGCTCCTCGTGGGGAACGGGCTCTGAAGTCAAGTTCCAGGTTCAGTGAGACTTATCGCTCGCCCTTTTCGTCGGGAATGGGGGATATGGATCCCTATCGTAGTCCCTATATAACCCAGATGGATCACTATGATAGTCCCTTATTGTAGTCCCTATAACCCAGTCTGCCATTCCGCGCTGAGAACCAGGGAGTCTAGTCTCCTGGTCAGAAACCGAGACCCCATGCAGTATGACGTTCGGATGCGGTTGGTTTGAAACATGGGTCCTGAGAGCTGGGGATAAACCCCAAACCCCAAGCCCAAAGTGTGCAAGTGCGGACAAGCTGCAGACTCGATTCGGACCTGCACGTCTTGCCCAGGGCTCACGACATCTTCCACGTTGTCCACGAAGCCGTCCTGAAGCCTGGGCATTGATGGAAATTCTGGGGGTTCTCTGGAACTTAAAGGTATCCTAGGATCTAGCGGTTTGGGCTTGGGGCTTCGGGTGCGGAAGGCAGTACGGCTTGGGGGTCGAGGGCTCCTTGGCGTGATTAAGGCCCCTGGTTCATCTCTACTTCTGCTATCAGCATAGGTTTAGGGTTTAGGGTTTAGGGTTCTCGTAATGCTTCTTCTGTTGCAAAAACTCAAAGTCACAAGTCTTGACCCCCTATTCGCGCGCCACGGTACATTATGGAAGATTCTAATCCCTAACCCTAACCCCCCAGGTACCTACTATATAGGGTACTAGAGCCCCTAAGGCCCTACAAAGTAGGTACCTGGAGGGTTAGGGTAAGTTATATGCTTTGTGTATACCCCTTTAAGAGCCCCCGGCCCTCAGAAGCTGTCTGCTCAGCGACACGCAGATAGTTCGTAATGGAGGCCCCCAAAAGGGATCTGCATTTGGACACGGACCCCAATAAGGAATGAGAACTCTGAGTCTAGAGTCATGAATCTGAAAGCCACAACTCCAAAGCCTAACGCCCTGAGTCCTAAACCCTAAATCCTAGGAAGAACTTGTAACTCTGAACTCTAAGCCCAAAGATTGGGGGGTTAAACGTTTGGGTTATTCTGATCAAGAAGGACCACCATTGTCTCGCTAGTGATACTTGCGGGCATGTCAGACTCCCCCGGTATGCTCAAAGGCCTATATAATCGGAAGGATATATGTCCTGGTGCAACCACAAAAGGCCAAGGCCGTAGGGATTTCGGCACTTCAGGGTTTAGGGATCAGCGGCTTTTAAAACCCAATTCTTCTTACAATCCATTTCGCAGCCGTGGGACTTGGAGATGTGGACCAGCCCATCTGCGGACTCGCCAGTTTCCTGGAAGACCATAAAGACCACCGGCGTTACGTTGTAAAGCTTATTGGATTTTTGGCGAGCTCAGGATTTGGGGATATCTTGGTGTTTAAGGGCTTGGAGTTGAAGGTTGAAAGACATGGCTTTTAAACTAGTTTAGGTCAACAAACGACTACAAGCGATGGTTCGTTTGGGCTGGAGGCTAAAGCCACGCCACAACGCGCCTGGCCGGATGATGAATTCCATGCCCGGATTCCGTCTAAACCAGGTCCAAACAACTTTCAGGGAACATCCCTAAACCCCAAACCCCTAAACCCTAAACCCTAATGAGACGAAACCATACCTGGACGAGTCGCGACTCTGACCCTGAACCTGAAACCCCTAAACCCTAAACCCTAAACCCTAAACCCGAAACCCCTAAACCCTAGCCCTTAAGCCTAGTGGTGTTTCGGGCCCTTCAGTCTCTCTGTGTAATATAGGGGCCTTAAGAATTAGAATAGGGTTTTGGGGGTTCCTTATTCTAATTATAGTATAATGGGCCCCAAAACCTACTACAATTATTTAGGCGCCTATAGTAGGGTTCAGGGTTTAGGGTTCAGGCTGCAACAGTGCCGGGCTCGGGGATCATGAGCCTCGAACTCAGTACACGCCAAGCCTTGAAACTTCGGCCAAGTCTCCAAACCCAAAGCCGTCACCCGAGAACTCCGAGAACCCTGAACCCGAAACTCAAAGCTCTAAGCTGATCTCTGAGATCTGAACCTGAGACACTCAAGCCTAAGCCTAAAGCCATAAGCCCCTAAGCCCCTCAGCCCCTAAGCACCTAAGCACCTAAGCCTAAACTCTAAACCCTAAGTCCTAAATCCTATGCCAAGTCTCCAAAGTGACAGTGACGAAAGCTCCGAAAGGCGCCGTTCGGGCGACAACGCCTTTCTGCCAGGCGGAGGGCAAGATGTCGAAGAACGGATTCCTGGGAGTTTACGGTTTAGGGCTTAGGGTGCTTTGGGGTTTAGGGTTTCGACTCTCACACTCGCACGCAGCAGGCAAGGCTTTTAGGGTTCCTGGCAGTTTAGGGTTTAGGGTTGAAGGGGCGAATTTCTACAAAAGGTTAGTGGGTTTAGGGTCTCGGGTCCAGGGTTGATAAAGTTCCTGAAATAATATACCTAAGTCGGCTTAGGGGCCTCAGGCTTAGAGCCTATAGTTTCCAGTGCAATGAGCTAAACCAGAAGAGAGAAACACTAAACCCTACATGGAGACCATGGTTGGGATTCTTGCGCTCACACTTCTGACAACATAGGCAAGGCGAAGGGTCAAAGTGCCTCAGGAAGACACAACACCCACAGTGTCTTAAGTACTTGTAGACTGTCACAAACACGTTTAGGATCCTGCACCATTCCCCCCGCCACCTCCCCCCGCCCGGCCCTCAAAAAAAGACACAGCGAGCAACAGGTTCTACACTGCAGGGTCTGGGTAACTGCCAAAACCCTAAAGCATAGTTTGTCTTAGGGAAAGGAGTTGCCTGTACGGTGCAACACCAAGATTTGAAACTGCTTAATCCGGCACCTAAGCCGTAAACTTAAACCACTCTCGCGTTCTTAAGCGCAGGATCCGCTCGGGTCCCGCTAACCCCCGCTTTGCAAAGGGTCCGTTGCCCGATAAGCTCCGACAACCAATAGCCTAAGCTCGACCTCAATATTTTATTATTGCAAAGTAGAACAAGGCCTTGAGGGGGTTGTAATAAATACAGACAGGATAACAAGATGCATCCAGTAGGTTAGATGTCCAAACCCATAAGCCATTCAAACCTAAAACTGACCATCGAAGCAGAAAGCCAACCACAAAGACACCCTGAACCCCAAAACGCGGATTTATGGTCTAGAGTTTTGAACCAAAGCCATCCCTTAATCCTAAACCTTCAGAAGTAAATCCTAAAACCCCAAAACTGCGTGAATCCCAGAAGCAAATCTGCCGGCTCGCGTCGAGCGCCATCCAGGCGACCCTCCACCTGCTCTTGGGCTTCTGCTTTCTTCGTCAGGGGACCCTTTTAAGGGTTTATAGGTTTAGGTTTAGGGCTTAGGGTCTATAAGGGTTTATAAGCTTAGGATTTAGGCTTTAGGGTGTAAGCCGAAACCCTATAAACCATAAAATCCAAAAAAACCCTCAAAGCCTGATGACCCTAGACCCTAAAAGCCCTACGCCGTGATTCGGGCTTAGTGCTTGGGGAAGATAAGGGTTAGGGAAACTTTACAGCTCAACGTTTCTCGGGTTCGGTGTCTTCGGGTTTTGACGGTGTGTTGTATAATCTAGGGGCCTTAATAATCAGAACAGGGTTTTGGGGGTTCCTTATAACAATTATAGTATAATATACCCCCAAACCCCGTTCTAATTATTCAGGCCCCTATATTAGGTTTGGCTTCAGGGTTTTGAGTCCTGACGTTTTGTTTGTCTTGGGATCTACAGTCTATGGGTCGGGTTAAGTTCGGGTTTGCCGGTTTGAGGTGCGGAGCTTTGGGTTTTGGGATTTGGGTTTGGGTGTAGGATTTAGGGTTGAAAGCCGAATCACTAGAGCATCAAAGACAGAACTTACATAAAGGCCTCTTAGCACCTGACCGTCGTCCAGGAGGCATGTCTAAGTTTAGGGGCAGTTTAGGGTTTAGGGTGTAGGTGTGGAGAAGCCTGTTGCTAGGCTTCTGTCAATTACAAGCAAACCACCAACTAATCTCTTGCTGTTGCCACGGCTGCTGATGGGAGACTGACGGCTATCACGACGATTTTGCTGATAGCAGTTGTAGTACGGTTAAAGGTTTAGGGTTGAGGGTTTCGGGTTTACGGGATCAATATAGAACCTAAACTCTAAATCAATTAGCACGCGCTCGCACTCTGGTCCCCCAACAACCTTATGGTTTGAGTATGCGGAATAGTGGGGGACTCATGGCTGCATACGCCAGCATGTGTGAAAGCTCCTATTGGATATGTTTGGAGCGAGAAGACTGGCCCCTACCCTACACCCGTGAACCGTAAACCCTGAACCCCAAACCCTAAAACCCAAACCCTAAACTGGCCCTTACCCTACACTCCGCTCAAAGAAGTCGAAAGCTCGAAACACAAAGACACGTCCAAGATGCCATGGTGAGACCAAACTTTCCATCGTCCTGCATCTGACATGGCTTTGGGTTTTCCGGGTTCCGTTTCGTGATGATCACTACTAGTCTTATTCTATGGCTTCCTTATCACTCGCTTGTTAATATGAACATCACCATTGTTATTCGGCATGTAGTTATTATTGCATCAACTGCTACTATTACAATGATTACTAGCCGTATACGTGGCTATACTATCCTGACCCCGAACCTTAAGACCCACACCCACCGAACCCCTAAACTCCTAGTACTAACCCTCAGCCCCTAAACTCATAACCCCCAGACCCCCAAACCCCTAAACCCATTCTTCTGCTCGCTTTTTCCTCGGGTCTAAGCCCTTTTGAAACCGGACTTGATGACTGCCGGGTCTACGCCCTAAACCCTAAATTCCTACACCCTAAACTCCAAATCCGAAACCCTGAGGTCCTAAACCCTAAGTCCTAAACCCTAAATCCTAAACCCTAAAACCCTAAATCCTAAAACCCTAAATCCCAAAGCCTAAACCCTATAAACCCTGCGGATCTCCTGCTTCCCGGAGACCCAACACTCGATCTCCTGACCCTCGGAGAGCTCGTCGTAGATGTTCTCGATGCGCTCCGTGGAGATCCTGGGTAACTCAATTTAGTTAGGGTTTAGGGCGTAGGGTTCAGGATTTACTCAGGGTTTTTTGGTTTAGGGGTTTTTCGGTGCAGGGATGAACTAGAGGTGTCTACGGATTCTTGAGTGTTTTATGGGTATGCTTTCGATTTTTAGTGGACTCTCATGGGGCTTGAAAGGGCCCCTTGTGGTTCTTACGGGACTTTGGAAGGTTTTGCAGGCTTGTGTCCCTAAGCCCTAAACCCTAAACCCGGTTTAGGGTTTAGGGTTTAGGGCTGTTAGGGTCTCCAGAAGTCTTCATAAGGTTCTTATGGTGCTCTCAAAGTTTTGCATATGGTTCCACATTGGGTTCTTATGATTCAGGAATGTACCTGAAAAACCTATGGGGGGGATGCTTATGTTCCCTAAGACTCTTTGTTAGATAAGAGGTGTAGGAGCCTCTGCTTATGTTTTTAGGGGCAGTCAACCTAAAGCTTTGGGGTTTAGGGCGGTCAATGGTACATGAAGGTGTTGGAGGCTCCGGTAGATGCAGGACCTAATGTAGGGGCCGTAATGATTAGAATAGGGCTTTGGGGCCCAATATATTTGCAACTGGCTTGCAACCTCACGCCAGGACAGCTCACTCGTTCCAAACTGCACTCGTAACCCTAAAACCCTTAACTCCAAACCTTACCCCCGAACTCCAAAACCTCGAAATCCTAAACCCCAAAGCCTTTCAGGAGCCCCTTTATAAGGCCTGGCTTCAGGGTTCCTTTAAAATTAGGGCTTTAGGCTTTAGGGTTTAGGATTTACTGTAAAGGGTCCCTGAGCCCGCCTGGAGATGTGCAGCAGACCGTCGGCTTCCGCGCCGATGTCCACAAAGGCGCCGAAATCCAAGATCGAGCGCACGGTGCCTTGGAGAAAGATCAGGGTTTAGGTCGGGTTTAGGGTTTAGGGTTTGGGACTTGGGTTTAAGGCTCAGGGTTTATATTGTAGGGGGGTTTGGGTCCTTCGGGTTTAGGGATTTAGGGTTCCGGGCACTTGAATCGGAGTGCCCGTGTATTTCGCTCCGATCTCCAGATCGTCCACAGGGATCGGCGGATACTTCATCTCCTGCATGCAGAGGCCGTTGTCTGTGCTTTAGACTTAGACTACATAGTTGGCGGTCTCGGGCAAAGCATCTATGTGAGTTTTGGGATAAACGGGCATGGGAAAGGGGATTTAGCGTGCGGCTCAGTAAGGGAGCCGCGAGTTGCAGGACTGGGAATGAGGCCCCGTGATGTTGCGTGGAAGGTTGTGAGATTGCGGGTTCGGATTTGGGGTGTGGCTTGACGATCTTGGCTGAGGAGGTTGGCTTTGTTGCATGGGTTTCGGAAGTATTCAAGAGTGAGAGAAACTGATTCTATAGCACCCAGCCCAGCGACCACACCATCTCATAAATATGGTCCATATTGCTAACGTAGAGAACATTCAGCGCACCGTAGTCCCAACACTAATGCCCGCCGTCCCCATAACTATAAAACTGCAAAGGTCTATCGACTGAGGAGCACTTAATAAGGAATGGGAAATGCAGAGACTACGGAACCCCAATATCGGTCTCTAAATCCTAGGGTCCTTTATCTCAAGGTGCCCTTAACTTTCTGAGCCCGCTCGTCAATAGCATGCAATTTTCAGACAGTGGCGTTTCTGCCAAGGCGTGTCCTCTTGTGAGTGCTGTAAGTTGAGATGCGAGTGCAAGGAGCCCAGTGTCGCTCTCACTGCTGTTTTGTTCATGGTCCTCTCATGTTGTTTGTATCTTATCGCTTCAAGCACCCTGCTCTTGTCGATAGCTGCTTTGCTGATGGAAGTGCTGTCCACTCTCAAACCTCAACCTTCAAAGTCTAGAGCTGCAAACCCGGGAGGCCCTGCAAAACATATAATTTTTACACCCATTTATTTTTTTGCAGGAGCCTCAGTCCCCAGAATTAAATTCGCTAGCATCTTGCAGTGTTCAATTACGGCCTGAATAGTTAGATTAGGCTTTGTGGAGTGTGCTTTGCAGCAATAAGGAAGCCCAGCCCTAGACCCTGAACCCGGGGCCCGCAGCGCAAACTCTTAAACAATTTTTGCCCAAACATTAACCCCCAGACCCAAAGCACGAAAGCCCTTAAACTTGAGCACCCAAACCCTTTTTTGCTAAACACTGAATACTAACACCCTAAACCCTGACAGCTTACCCACTAAAGCCCTAGACCCCTAAAGTCCCTAAGGTAGACACTAAACACTAACCCCCTAAACCCCTAGACCTTACCCACTAAAGACCTAGACCCCAAAGTCCCTAAGGTAAACACTAGATACTAAAACCCTAAACCCTTACACCCTACCCTCTCAAACCCTAGACCCCTAGACCCTAAA
>CAJNDV010025169.1:3233-22000 GCA_905221635.1 Symbiodinium sp. CCMP2456 | reverse complement strand
TATATATATATATATATGCTTGGAGATTTCTAGGGTTTGAGGGCGAAAAGACATGGGGCTTCGATCTGCAAGAGCTCAGGTTTGGCTTGTTATTGAGCCCTTGGCGTCGGGATGTACAGGCTTACTTTGACGGTTTAGGGTTTAGGGGTTTAGGGTTTAGGGTTTAGGGGTTTAGGGTTTAGGGTTTAGGGGTTTAGGGTTGAGGGCCTATTAAACCATAACTCCTGCAAAGGATGAGAACAAGCTGCACGCCAGTTTGAGGCCATGCCCAGACATAGGCAGTTCAGAAACTCAGGGGGTTCAATGACTGTTACTAATTGTTGTTCTGATGTTCCTGGGGGACTGCATTGCCTCGCCCCTGAAGTCTACACCCTAAACTCTACACCGAGGCCCAGTACTTCTGCTGTGGGGGCTTCGGGTTATGGCGGCGTCGGGCTGGGGAGCCATGAGTCCCTCACACCACAAAGCACAACCGCCGAAAGTCCACCCAACTTCTGGAAGCCCCCAGGTAAGGTAACTCTAACATTGGGGCCTTAGTAATTAGAATAGGGTTCTGGGTCCCTTTATAGTATAGCTCTAAAAACGAACCCCCCCAAAAAAAATCGCATGGGCAGTTCTTGAGGCTCCTACATTAGGCGTGTTTAGGTAAAGATCTCCCTGCGAGGGTTTTGCTGGAGATAACACTACCGGATCAGTTCCTTGAGGCGAAAAGCGCATGATACATGGGCCCCAGTACCCAACTGGCCCTAACCCTCCAGGTACCTACTATATAGGGCCTTAGGGACTCTATGGTACCCAATATAGTAGGTACCTGGGGGTTAGGGTGGCATGCTATAAACCACAGACGGGAGGGTTTAGGCTTTGGGTTTACCGACCGCCCCAAGCTATCCAACAGCCTCCGGCCCAAAACCCGGTTACTAAACACCACTACTACACCACGGCCCAATCATTAGTGAGAGCTGCAATGTGCGAACCTCCAAAAGCGCGGCTGGGAGAGAGCTCATCCCGCCTCGTTGAGACATAGCGGCGTCTAAACGCAGCAAACAGGCTTGGGATTCCGACGCGAATGTTTAGGGTGCATAGATGCGCACTCAGTAGCTCTTAAGGGACCTGGTCAGTGTTGAAGCCAGCTCGTTCAGATTCTGTCATGAACAGCTGGACACGGTTCCTCCAACAATGCCAAGAGGCAGGCGGTCCTGTTCTGGCCACTTAGGAGAACGAGTGGCTCTTTGACTGGAACAAAGACAAACATACGTCCAGGGTCAAGGCATTGGGGTTTCGGGGCTCCCTCAGAAAAAGATCCCGTGCAAGGCTCCCGATTGTGATTGCCACCAACCTGCAAAGCCATTTTCGAGCACTGTGAAACCTAACCCTGAATCCTGAACCCGAAATCCAAAACCCTGACCCCTCAAGCCCAAAATTAAAATCTTACAACGTGCAGCTTAAGACTTGGGTCTACACCCGAAACCCTTGTAGAAACACTATAGAACCACGACACAAACAGAGTAAGATCGGGTACATGTAAATATTGAGCTATTCTCCTTCGAGCCCCGAACACAGGGCTTAACATAAACAGGGAAAAACAGTCAATTCTCATGTCGTAGTAGTTCCTTCAAAGAACAGGTCCCCCAAAAGCAGTGAAAGTAAGACACTTATATAAACTACTGTTATACATGTATATACACATATTTCATATATATATATATATGTAAAAACTAGAAATACATTCCTATACTAGCATTATATCACCGCTTTGTTTACCACTCCGGAACCAGAAACCAGAAAATCCCGGGCTGGCCTAAACCATAAACCCTAAACCCTGAACCGGCTGGCCTAGGGCGCAGTAGAACGGCGGCCGGTCCGGGAATCCGAAGAAGTCGGCCTTGCTGCTTTCATCTTCCTCGGGGGTTTAGGGTTTGCGGTTTAGGGTTTAGGGTTTAGGGTTTAGGGTTTAGCAAACTGCAAGCTTTAGGGTTTAGGGTTATAGGGTTTCGGGACCTTAACCTACCAAAGCTTACTTCTGGGCAGGGCCCCTAGTTAAGCTTTACAATAAGAACCGCCGGAAAGTAGGTCCGTCATGGCAGTTCAAGGTAGGGCTTATCGGGTGGGTTTAGGGTTTCGGACGGATAGAGCACAGTTAGAGGCCTTGTTAATCAGAACATTTTTCCGGAGGGGGGGGGGGGCTATATTCATCGTATAATGGTAACGAAGAGACCTTAAGAATGGCATTCGGGACCCCTGTATTAGTGCATAGTGCCTTTGGGGTTTCGGGTTTTTGAGGGGTCAGGGTTTGGGGTTTGAAGGGTTTTGTTTGACTCCTTTGATACGAGGGATTTGGGAATTGCCGCAGATATTCATGGTTTGGGACTCAGGTGGGCCCAGCGCTGCGCGCCAAGCCTCTATCGAAGTCAGGGTGTAGGGCTACGTAGGATACAAAAATAAAGGGTTTACTGGTTGCTGTTAGAGAGCCTAACTTAAGTTACCATAGTGGGGCTATACAGCTTTCCTTGAAAAACTAAATTACTCTAAGTTCCTTGACAGCAACCCAGTTTATGGAAGTTGAGGGCTGGCCCAAAGGCGGCACATCTCGAGAATTCACATCCTACAGCAACCAAGCACACTCCCTGAAAAGACTGAATACACAAAAACTAATCACCCTAAACCCTAAATCCTAAACTAACTAATAATAGACCCTAAGACCCACGGGCTCCAGTTCCCAGAAAAGTTGGTTACTAAGCATGTGTATGTATGTATATATATATATATATATATATATTTGCGTAGCCCAATAGCTCAAGAATTACTAAACAGGGTAACTAAAGCCTGAAACCCTGAACCTTATGCCTGGTGACCCAGTCTTTGGGCAACTGGAGGCTTAGGGTAGGCCCTAAATCCCTAAACCCTGAACCTCTAAACCCTAAACCCCTAAACCCGAAACCCCCTAGGGTAGAGCCAACAACAAAGCCAACCAGAATCGTTGGCGTGCCTTGGGGTTTTTGGGTTTGGGGTCTTGGATTTGGGGATTTTGGGCTCTGGGGTTCAGGGTTTCGGGTCTGGGCTTTAGATTCGGGGTGTTGGGATTTTGGGGATTCTTGGGATTTGATTTTTTGGCTCTAGGGGTTTAGAGTTTGGGAATTGGGGGTTTGGGGTTTAGGGTTGATTTCTAAACCCTAAACCCTCAACCCTAAACCCTCGACCCTTCCTTCGGGCAGAGATGCTCTAGGCTGTTCCCCGACCTCGTCCCTGGGACCTCGGGCCTCACCCGCCGTGTTTAAGGACTGGGTTCTACAGGAAATCTTGGTACTTGTAAGGAAACCTAAACAAGGTAAGTCTTTACCTTTTCTTTAGGGTTCTAAAGGAATTAAAAGGGGTTTTTCGAAGGTTCCAAAAGAAATCAAGACAAGGAAACCTAAACAAGGTAGGCTTTCCTAGGGTGAAGGTAAGTCCCATGCGGAGGAGTCAGCATCCGAAGCCTCGAGATTTTGGGGCTTCTTACGTACAAGTAGGGATACCTGATTTCGGGGTCCTTAGACATTCATTGGAGTACGGATCCTACGTTTGAGATGTGGGTTCGTATACGCTGACACGCACATGTAATCATAAGCCCCCATCTCACGCTGTAAACACCGTAAACCCTACGCATGTAACACTCCCCCAGGCCCTGTTTGCTGAAACTCCCAACTAAACCCTAAACCCTAAACCCCTAAGACAGGCTTTGCCACCCAATGCAACCCTGAGCCCTCACAAGGTACCTGGCCAAGCTTTCCGAAGTTGCCTTGGCTGCTCTGGTTCGTGACTGGAGTTTTGGGTTTTTGTCCCTCTCGGTTTGGGGTTTAGGGTCTGGGTTTTGGGTTTTTTTCCCTCTCGGTTTGGGGTTTAGGGTCTGGGTTTTGGGTTTTTTTCCCTCTCGGTTTGGGGTTTAGGGTCTAGGTTTAGGGTTTCTGGTAGTGACTGGGGTTTGGGGTTTAGGGTTTCTGGTAGTGACTGGGGTTTGGGGTTTAGGGTCTGGGTTTAGGGTTTCTGGTGATGACTAGGGTTTGGGGTTCAGGGTCTGGGTTTCGGGTTTCTAGTAATGAGTGGGGTTATGCTTCTTCTTGATCGAACTGTTGTGAATTTTTATCACGGCCCACTGGAACCCCTCTTATCACTGTAAATGCTGGCATCGCATGCATCGTTCTGAGAGATCATGCTGATAATGATGACGACAACGAGGATGGTCAGACACCCATTGTAAATAGTGCCTGAAGAACATATAAGATTGTAAGAGCCTCGACATTATGCTTTACTGTGGTGCACGCAGATCCGAACATCGCAAGAATACATTCTACTCAACATCTTGCTGCCCCTCCTTGCGTGGGCTGGCCGTACACTGGTCCGAATCGCCATCCACATGGTAGATACGACTGAGCTCCCCAAGGTACCAGATGCAAACATCAGGGTTTAGGGTTTAGGGTTTAGGGTTTAGGGTTTAGGGTTTAGGGGTTTAGGGTTTAGGGTGTGCAGACAAATCTAAAGCTGAGCAGAAAAGACCCAGCAATTCCCTGAGCCAACCGAATGCCTTGTCCTACATGCCTGAACCCTAAACCCTAAACCCTAAACCCTAAACCCTAAACCGTCATGCCCTGGCGCCTTTCCTCCCGTAACTGCTGCAGTCGAGTGTCCCACCCACTCTTCTACCTCAGCCCGACAGGATACGGTTGTGGCCCAGTTTGGGTTTTGGGGTTGGTAAGATCGGGATTCGGGCTAACAGACTTTATAGGCTTTGCCCAGGTTTGAGGCTTAGGGCGTAAGAATCAAAGTGCTTGCTAGAACGGCAGTCAGTGCTGCAGCTGAGCAGTCAATCCATACATCATATATCCCCTAACGCCAATTTAGGGTTTAGGATTTAGGGTTACCAATGTAGGGTAGCAGCATGGAGGTGCCGGCGTTCCTTCGCAATGCCTCCTGCACCCTCTGAGGTCAGCCTGCATGTATAACTGCAAAGCTTGCAGTTCGTGCACTCGGAGCTGACTGAGGGATTAGGGGACTTCGCAAATAGGCATATAGTTCGGGTAACTACTCGTATGCTGGAAACAGATGCAATCAAGTAGTGAAGGTACTGTACTTATATACCCATACTGACGAGGTCCCTGGATCCAAACGTAGGATCCCCGAGCCGACACCATTTTCGCCTACATTCCCTCGCTCTTTAAAACCCATTCACCAAAGACTGGAGCCGATCTGCATCCAAAATTAAAAACCCCACCTAGCCTCCCCCGTTTTGGCAGCACTTGTGTGAATGTCTGAGCACATAGAAATCCAGCTCTCATGCCCTAAACCCTAAACCCACTGCACTTCAGAGCCTCCCCCTAAGGCCTAAACCCCGGAACCCTGTAGTTCCAGCCTGTAAACACTCGACGCTGCGGCAACCCCCAGCCCTGGAAGCCTAATCCAGACCCTGCATCCTACGCGCGAAAAGGAACCTAATGTAGGGGCCAAGATAATTACCGATACTAGTTTAGGAGTTCCTTGTTATAACTATAGTATAATGGGCCCCAAAACCCTAATCTCATTAGTAAGGCCCCTATGTTGCTTTTTGCTTACAGGAACCTTCAACCCGCACCCGAGACCCCCAACAGTACCCCGAAATTACACAACCCTTATGAAACGCTGAACAAACACGGTTTAGGGTTTAGGGAACCCAGAACACTAACTCTCTGTAGCACCTTTATGGTACCTGTGTCGAACTTGTGCAGAAAAGCGCCCTATGAAACGCCTCATGCAGGAAGCCCTTGACAGAACCCTCATAGGGCCCTTCCAGCCACCTTCCGAGAACCCTATACCCTGCAAGCCCTCAACATCTCTGAGCCCCAAATAAAACCTGCCGTTCCGAAGCACTTATGTACGTCTACAAGGAAATCATGATAAGGAGCCCGAAACCGTATGTTCTATAATCTTATAAGGCAAATTTTAAAGGAGCGCTGCTCGAGGTGCCAGCCCCCGACCCTTCCACTTCTCCAGAAGCTCCGAGCGGAAGCGCGGATCATCGGCACGGAAGAACCTGGAAATTTCTTTTGGGGTGCACAAAAAAGGGGCCGAGATAATTACCAATTACTATTTTGGGGGGTTCCTTATTATACTTAACTTATAGTATAATGGGCCCCAGAACCGTATTCTAACAATAAAGGCCCCTAGATTATAGGGTCTATGGGGTTTGGGGGTTTGGGACCATGACGGGTTGTGAGGGTAGGCTTCTATAGGTGCTCTATAAGTCCAACACGTTCTCGAAGGTGCTGGAGCTCTTAAAGATATCGCCAGGGTTTAGGCATTTGGGGCTTGGGGGGTGTAAGGTTACGGGTGGTATGTAGGGCTTGGGGTTACGACACGGGTTAAAGGGACATAGGATTTGGCGTTTAGGGTTACGGGTTACGGGATTCGGGTTTCATAGAGCCAAAGGATTCGCACTGTGGGAGCAGGGTTTTCGGGTTATTTGGTGCGGGCTTGGGATCATTACTGCTTAGTGGAAAAACTGGTTTTAGGTGCAATCTGGTGATATCGTGGTTATAGCCTGGAGGCTTTCTAATTTAGCCCTTATGGAATTTAACCGGGCAGCTTGATATAGGCCCTGATAAACTTGTCCGCAAACCCTTTAAGCCCCTTATCTCGACTTGATTCGTGCTCATGCGAGTCTGGAGTATAGTGGAGTGTGAAAAAGGCTTTCGCGTTCTCCGAGATTCGGGGTGGTTGACAGGTTGAGCTCGTTGAAGCTGGAGCACTGGACAAAAATCGGACACGCACTGAGAGCTGTCGTACAAACGTCGTACTAGATTTGTTCAGAGTCCAGCAGTCCGGGGTAATAGCAGTCGTCGTCGTCCTCGTCGTAGTCGTAATTCTCCTGCTGCTGCTGCTGCTGCTGCTGTGACGACGACTGCGAATGCCACTGGGGCTCCGACTGCGACGACCGAACCAGTTTGACCTCATGAGGCCACTTGCGCTCGATTGTTCTGCTTTCTTGCCCGATTTGGTCTTTTATCAGGTGCCGGCCTCAAGCAGCAAGCGGACAAGCCACGTCAAAGGTGGACGCCATAGTTTTGTGCCACATCAGTGCCACAGCCTACCTCAACAAACGACTGATCCCAACATGACCTTTGCCACCAGCCGCGATCAAAGCAGTGTGACAGTGTGCCCGGTCTTGTCTGCCACCTCTATTGGCACGGGCCTCCAACAGCAATCTTCGCATGACATGTAGTACCCCTGGACCGTGCCTTCAACGAAGTTGTGCGACCTTCGCAGTCTGCCACATCTGTGTTTCTGGGGTAGGACCGGCCTCCATGAGCAGGCGAACGGTCTCCACGATGCTTGCAGAAGATGCTGCTGACAAAGCTGCGCGACGGTGGCTGTCCACCAATTCCTTGCCGGCACCGGCCTCCAGAAGCAAGCCGACGATCTCGACAAACCCTTCGCTGGAAGCACTTGTTACAGCTGTGACAATGTAATCGTCTGAAACATCCTTGTTGGCGCGCGATTTCGGTATGACCTGAAGACGCCTATGTCTGCCATGTCTTTTCGGCCTCGGCTGTCAGTAGCATGCCGGCGGACGATCTGCACACGACCTGCATCAGATGCCGTCAACAAAAATGTGCGACCGCCGTGGTCTGGCACATCAGTGTTGGCAGCGGCCACTCTCAGCAGCTGGACGACACCCGCATGACCCACAGACGATGTCGCATGCAAGGCAGAGCGACCATCGTAGCTTGCAGCATTCTCGCTGGCCTCGGCCTCAAGCACCAAGCGGACGATCACGACATGACCTGCAGAAGATGCCATGCACAAGGCTGTGCGGCCTTGTGAGTCAAGCAAGTTCATCTCGAAGCCTTTGTGCAGCATCTGCTCAACTTCCACAATGGTGCCATTCCGAGCTGCGGCTACTACCTCCTTTGCTTGGTCTTGGGTGATGTCAGCCAGGGGCGACAAGACGAGATGAAGGTCCATGGGCACATGCAGCATCGCAGTGTCCTCCCAGGTCGCTTCGTGGAGCAGAAGCCGCACTCTGAACCGTGAGGGCATTCTTTTCCTGGAGTCCGAGGCGGAGGCAGTGTTGGTTGCGCGGGACTCATTGACAAGTTCGCATTCGATGGTGATTGGGCCGCCGCCCGCCAGAAGACAAAGGCTTGCAGATGAGCCTGGCCTGCTTCACGTGCTGTGAAAAGCTGTCCCTGCAGCACATGAAGCAGGCCAGGCTCATCCGCAGGCCTTCTTAGCCTTCTTCCTCTTCCAGCTCTCGGGCGGCGGCCCAATCATCATCGAATGCAAGCTGTCAGTGAACTCCGCGCCACCAACACTGACCAACACTGCTTCTGTTCCACGAAGAGACCTTGGAGGACGCTGCGATGCTGCATGTGCCCCTGAGGACATTCCGTGCCCGGTGGTTCAACAACTGTTTCAAGCCTCGGATGTCCTTAAGATCCTGCAGAACCTGTGCAGGTACGTGTGTCGCCATGTCTCCAGTGGTCATCCTCCCTAAACCCTACCTTAAGAACCCAAAACCCACTTTTTTGTAGGTTAATGGGTTCTTAAGGTAAACCTAAACCCTAAACCCAGACTTGCAGGATCTGGCCGGAGTGGACCCTGAAAACTTAATCGAGTCAACACCTGGAGGGGCAGAGTGTCTTGTTTTGAGCCCACGCTTGGCTAACGGATTCTCTTTTGTCAAATCTAACGAGATCTGGAACAAGCATTTATAGCCGACTAAAGCCGCAGTAGCAGTCGCATTGGCATTGGAGCAGCAACAGACATCATCGGGTCGTGCGCACCTGTGAGTCGCCTGGAAAGCTTTAGGCACAGCTTGTTGATTCAGCTTCGTTGGATTCGGAGTTAGGCTTTAAGTTCTTGAGCATGATTTCAGTGACTGGGAATGTTTTGATGCTACACAGCGAACAAGCCCGCAACCCCCAATCGCGAGTCGAAGGGTTTGCGTTCGAGGATGCTTCAACATCGCCTCAAAAAAATTCCCTAAGGTAAAGCTTGAACCTCAATCTGTAACCTTCATGTTATAGCAGCCCGAGGTGCTGGCAACCATGGTCGAAAGCGAATGCGCTTGCATCCACAGGCGCCGGGTATGTGCCGTCCGCTGCGACACCTGGCCAGTGACAGCAACGGCGGCTTCGCGCATCCTGAAAGCCCTAAACCCTGATTCTTCATGCTGCTAAACCTAAACCCTAAGCCCTAAACGAAAACCCTCAACCCTAAACCCTAAACCTTAAACCCTAATCCCAAGCGCCCCAGGTCCCTGAATGATAGCTGATTAACCTTACAAGATGTAACCCACTAACGCAGTGTTTTAGGTAGCTGGAGCCCGCTGTGAGGCTTCGGCACTGAAAATCAAAAGCGCAAATTGAAACACCCCTGATACAATCCTTGACATGTTGTGCCACGGCTCTAGCCTGAGTGTCACTAAATGCTGCGAGCGCGACGCGGTCTCGCTACCATCCCAGCACCTACACCAGCTCTGCTGCTATTTTGTATGAACTAAACCCTAAACCCTAACCCTGAAACGACACCCTATACCCCAAGAAACCTGATAGTTCTGACATGTCATATTCAAAGTTCATCATCAGCTCGACCGGTGTTCGGATTCAAGGCTTTGAGAGTAATGATTGGGGTTTGGGATTTTTGAGGTTGACGTTCTAAGTTCATAAGCCGCGAAACCCTACCCCCACCTAGACCCGCCGCAGCGTGCGCCAGCCAATGCAATAGTTAAGAACCTAGGACTCATCGAATCCGATGAACTCTTGAACCTTCACGCCTTTAGAGGGAGCCCCATTCCCTGTCACTAGGCAATACAAGTGAACAAGCGTAGCACTTCTTCTTCTAGCTTAAACCCTGATGACTTGAGAGCACTTGTTAAGTTATAAAGGCGGATGCGTCTAAGCCAATTCCTTCCCAAGACAGGGGTACTGTACGTCAGGGCCCTTGTTGAAATGAGGATCATCCTGCTCAAAGACTCCATGTTGCTTAGGGGTTCCGGAAGTTGGATCTTGGTCTCACTCACTATGCCTGAAAACTTGCAAGCTCAGCTCCTGTCACTGGCGAAATGGGCTTCTATAGTCCCTTCCACCCTAAACCCTAAACCCTAAACCCATAGGTGCCCTTTAAAGAGGCCGAGCGGCGGCGGTGGCCACAACGGCCGCCGAGCTGGCGTCCTCTGGCAGATGAATCGCGATGACCCAGCGACACCCATTTCCCTTTGATTAAGAGATAATGATATAATCCTTACCAAAAAATATGATTATATATATATATATGTACATATATATATATATATCTATATCTATCTATATATATATATATAAACCCTAGTCGGGATCCAAGATGTAAAGCTCAAGCAAACCTACACTGAGGGATACTGAACTTTCTGCGGAGGTGTTCGGGATTGCTTGTCTTGACTGTCAGATACTTAGTAGCGCAGCTTGAAGCCCATCTTCCTGAAACTAACGACTATGACGTTGACCATCCTCCTACCGCAAATCTTTCATAGAATCTCCCTGAAACCTCAACCGTCAAACCCCTTAAACCCAGAACCCTTCTGAATCAGCCTCAGAGCACTTCGAACTAGCTCTTGAATATTGCTTGTAATAACTAGAACGAGATGCCGCCAGAGTTTGCCAGGCTCGCAAAAAAGAGTGCTCCATGGTGTAGGACTATGATTCACAATATGGTGTACACTCCACCTCAAGGGGGGCCCGGCGACAGAATGTGAGTGCTGCATGAGGAAGGGATGAGCAAACCGAGACAGTCTGATGGAGTGGAGTCTGGAGTGGTTGCAATCAATAAAAGCAGTGTAAGTGCCACAGGCTGCCCAGGCCACGAAAAACAAACACTAACGATCGGTGTCAAAATCGTTGCGGCCACAGGCTTGTTTTTTGCGGCCACAGGCTTTGAATGTGCAAATAACTGGGTGGTCCAAGGTTTGGTCGTAATTTGTAGCCCGCCAAGTCGTGCCTTAGCCTAAGCTGACCCAGAACAACCCCTCAGCAACCAGGAAAACCCAAACCAACCCCTACCGGCAGCATGAATTGGAAATGAGTTGTGAAGTTGTAAATCCCAAGGTGTCCAGGCTCTCCCATCCCATGTGCCTTGGTCGAAAACGGTGACCTCCGGGTACGGGGCGCTTAGAGCCATGAATTTGGCTCCCAGGCTAAGGAGCCTAGCTTCATTATTGTTAGGGATCTACCGACAGGGACACCAACGACGAAGAAGCCCTCGGGTCGTCTGTGACATGCCACCCATGCGAACATCGCGAAACCCCAACGGCAACACGCTGCTTGCAAAAATGCTCCTAACATGTATAACACAAGTCACTGTTCACAAAAATTATGCCGCGCAGCCGCACGCCGAACGGTTCGCAGAACAAAAAGAGTTAGCTGGCAAGAACAGTCTTGCCCAGAAGCCATCAACACTTGTTCCGCTCATTTCGACCGTCATAGTCCAAGCCCCACAACAACCACATGATCATCGCCAAGTTTGACACCGCCGCGTGGGCATAATGATCACCAGAACCAGCAACATATAATCACGCATTGGCCTCCTGACAGATATAAACATCACCAGCACCATGTCCACACGTGTCCACCATGAGCTTCGCCAGCGTGCCACCCCGTGGCGTCAGAGTAGTGATCCTAACCATCACAACAAGCGCCACCATAACCATCACCATCATCATCATTATTATTATCATCATCGTCATAATTATCATCATCCCCATGGTCGGTGTCATGACCATCCCCACCCTGATCATGATCATCATTCTCGATCATAATGGTCATCATTATATCATCATGATCGACAGCCTCAAGCGCCCCCAATACTGCCACAACCTCGATGACCATCACTGCCATCCCGTGCCTCCGCCCCATCACCGCCATAATCAGCACCATCACCTAGTCATCTCTGTCATTTCCTCTCTGACGAGTCTCGCGGACTCAGTCACCTGCCTGCAACGATACAGCATTCTCGCACACCAACATATTTCAAATGCTAACCCTGTACCCTGAACCACTGCTCCAACACTTCTCTACGACAACCCCCGAATCCGTATCTGGCAATGATGGATTTGAGGCTTGGGCTCAACGGCCCAAGCCAAACTAACGGCTACAAAGTTACTATTGACAGCGAGGAAATTAGCCCACCCCAAATCCACGAGGCCTCAGACGAGGTGTTGCGGCACAATGTCGAGGCGCAAACGGCGCCGCTGATGCCGCCGCCAATGACGGCCACACGTTTTGCATCCGCCATGGGTCGGGTAGGGATTACGGTCTCGTGATTTTTGGAGAAAGCTCCTCCCGAGTCACTTGCAGCTTAACTTGGACTTGGGACAAAAGGATCATACAAGGCGAAGACACAGTTTAAACGTCTTAGCTTTTGCATGGGCGAGAGACTTAGTTTGCGTATGCATGTCTGGACGCATGGAGGTAACGTCAGGCCTGTCTGCGACCAGGTCAGCAGGCACTAGAGAAGCCAGTGGAACTTCTTTTTGTTTCGTTTTTTTGGCGCAGAGGCGCTCTGAAGTAAAAGCTGCATCAGTTCCTTACGCCGGCAGACTTCAATAAACCCGAGTTACTTCGAAACCTTGTATGGAATTGCATCGTTCCTCGCCGGACCTATTTAGCACCTTCGTTTGCAGGCCTTCTTGCTTCCATATTCCTGAACAGATAATCAGCTAGTCGTGGCTTACGATGCCGTGCTTTCCTCCAATTTCGAGGAGGCTGCTTCAAACTTATGGCTTATGGCTTACTCATACTTGGGAGGTTGAGGCATTGCCCGGACCCCCAAAACATCTAGTTCATGAACAGACAGTCCACTAAAATACATGTTACATGTGGAACGATAGCTACAACACTAGTTAACCTAACTGTTCAAGACGTTTTACAAGGACCTCATACTTTAGAAGCCCGAAACCTGCTTTGAAGTAGACCCCAACCCAAGACCCACTGGAACCAAGATTCTGAACCCCCGGCCTCCTTGAAGCGCAAATCAAAGCAGTTGAAATGTCATAACACATCAGTGTTCTGACGGACGCATGTACGTGTATATATATATATATAACGAAAAATTACATTAAAATGACTCCGCATAACGGAGTTCAGCCAAACAACAATTGCAACAAACTCAGCTGTAGAGCTCAAAGCTGTGCTTGCGGCTTTAGGACTTGTGGGGACCACGTAACCTCTTACATGGAGGACCATGGGAGGTTAGAGGCGCCTCAGTTGGAGTTACAAGTCTGACTAAGAATTTATAAGTATAGTTACCTTGCGTATAAAAAGTATAGTTGCCTTGTTTACAAAAAAGTATAGCTACCTTGCTTATAAACCCTCGTTACTAAGTCTCATAATCTTTTAAGTAGGTTTCCAGGCTCAGAAGCTCGAGAGTGCAAGCTTCCAGGTCGAGCCCTAGGAGCCCACTGCCCCCCAAACCCTAAACCCTAAANNTAAACCCTAAACCGTTGCCGGGGATTCAAGCCTCAAGCCTTGAGTATGGGGTTTGGCTTGAAGGCCACAATCGAATTCTATACACAACGGAACCTGCTGAACTTAAGACGGTTATAAGGGAATCACCCAGACTATGAATTCGAGACTCTCCCAACTCTTGAGGCTCAAGGTTTTGGTTTTGGGCGTGGGGTCCCAAACCTGAAGACACAAATCCTCAACTTCGTATCCAGCATTGAACACACTCTCGTCTGAGGGACGACAAGCCTAAACCAAACGGACACAGACACACACACACACACCCAAAAAACAAACCTACGGCTACGGAGTGGAACTTTAAGGTTTAATTCAAAGGGATTGTTCTCCTACGAGGAAGGTTGTGCTTACTTTATCGGGCGTCCTCGGTTTCAGGGACTTTACTGAAGCGAGCAGAACCGGGGCTTGGTGCAACTGACTCGTGCACCTCCTCCCAATGACTCTGCCGGGACCAGCCACAGAGAAGCGCATTGCCTTAGCGGCTGAGTGCTCTGGCCCAGAGGAAGTGCTACCTACTCAGCTGCTAAGTTACCCTGACTGACTTGGGAGGCAGCTTTGAGCGCAGGCTACCGAAGGTCCAGTAAAACCAGAGTAACCTGGAGCTAGTAGCAGGGCTTTGGGTTTACGAGTTTAGGATTTCCGGAGGGCTACGGTCGGACATCAGAGAAAAGCTCGAGAAGCCAGTCTTGCTGCCATGCTTCAGTGCAGCACGTCAATCTCCAGGCGCTGGCTCCGAAAGGATCGAAGCCTTCGCTCGCCACGGGCGGGGAGTGACTCCTCGTTTGGCACGGGCCAAGAAGCGACTCAAAACCCTGACGCCCCAAAGCCCGATCACTAGAATGTATACGGGCCTTAGTAGTTAGAATCGGAGTTTTTTGGGGGGGTTGCTTGTTCTAACTCTAGTATGATACACCCCCCCCCCCCCGAACCCTATTTTGATGATTATGGCCCGAATATTCACCATCTATAACCAACAAACTTCTGGGATGCAGGAGATATAAAAACGTGGCCCCTAAAAGGCACGAACCCCTTTCATCATTTGGGTTTAGGGTTGGGGGTTCAGTAATTTAGGGTTCAAGATTAATGGGGTTTAGGGGTTAATCAGGAGGTGGTCCTGCAGGGTGTAAGGATAGCTCACAACCTCGGGCATTGGACCTAGCCTGATGGGGACATGAATCCGTTGCGAAATGCCGTGTGTTATAACATACCTGTATGTCCGTATGGCCCATACCTGGTTCAACGAACGGTCGGGAAGCTTCCGACTGCTCTGGTGCGGGGCTCAGGATTTATGGTCTGGGATTGTGGTATGCTTTGGGATCAAAAATTTAGGCCGAGGCCAGGATCGACTTCAGCCCCCGTTAGGGAAAACATGCGCGACTGCCTCTCCACACTGGCGCAGCAGCGACGTCGCATGCTTTGGCGACAGCGCCATCCACTCTCAGCTAGCAAAGTGATTCAGCGATGTAGTTTGCTGTTCTGTTCGTCACCCTTATAACCTAAAACGAGAACAATCCTCACAGATTCGCGGTCTTGCACAGCTGTCTCGTTTCTGGTCTAAAGACCATAAACCCTAAACCCTTCAACCCAACACCTTGAAGATCTAACCGCTGTCCACGCTCTTATCCACACCCAGAACATGCTCCAAGGCTTGAACCTCTGGCCTCTCATCTCTGGGGGGCTCCATGATGTTCGCAGCTTTGGGATTAGGGTTCTACAGGGCCTTACTGGTTTCTTGGGCTTGGGGATTTCGGGTTGTAGTGGCTTGGAGTTTAGGGCGTAGATTTTCAGATTTCTTTTCTAGTGTTTAGATCGTGGAGTGGCAGTAATTAAGGGCATACTGCTACTGGATGCATTCACAAGTCTCCCGGTGCGGTCTTAGCGCCATCCCAAACCTGCAATATATAGGTTCCCGCACGATGAACAGCAGTAATTTAGGAATATAACATGAAAGACTTACAAATACTGTTATGATTATCATCCTCGTGTGGTCACTGTTGCTGGGTTGGGGTCTTTTGTGGAGTCAAACCCTCTCCGTTTGAACATCTGCCGCTAAATGCGTAGATCAATTGCTGCAGGGGGGGTGGTTCAAGGTCCCTCAACTCCTAAACGCTACAAGTAGTGTTTGGGGTTTACAGGTCCGGGGAACCATAACGAATTCCAGGTTTCTGTTTACGAAATACCTCAGAAGACCGATATGGCTAAGGATTTAGGGTTGGCGACTACAATACCCTGATCAGGACCATGGTCCTAACTAGAGGGGAATTGGGTTTCCAGATCGTGCTA
Organism: Symbiodinium sp. CCMP2456; assembly: GCA_905221635.1. Classification (NCBI taxonomy): domain Eukaryota; class Dinophyceae; order Suessiales; family Symbiodiniaceae; genus Symbiodinium; species Symbiodinium sp. CCMP2456. Next base: position 6,218 of record CAJNDV010025169.1, on the reverse strand, counting down.
GAACATACACCTAAGTCAAGCCATGAACTAGGATTCTACAGATCCAGCAAGGCCTATCTAGCTACTCAGATACTACAAAGCCTGTGTCACCCCTTTGCCCTCGAACTAAAAGGGAACTGCTGCCGTGGTAAAAAAAACCATAAAACAAATAAAGCATAAAAAAGCGGTCTTAATAATCAGAATAGGATTTTGGGGCCCATTATACTATACTTATAATAAGGAACCACCAAAATAGTATTGGTAATTATTTAAGCCCCTAGAGTAGGTCCACAAGGACTGAGAGGTCTAGCTACCCTGCCCAAAGATCTGCAGTTGAAGTCCTGTAGCCCTTTAACCCTGAAACGTCGACACCACGCTTTCAGGGTCGTTTTAGCGCCCGCTCGTCGCTGTTTGTTCTCGGCTCGGGGAGTACTGGGAACTTCCTTGCAGGCCGAAGGGCTTGGATGCTTGATTCATCTTTTTTGGTTCTTCTTGCATTATGCTTAGTGGCTTTGTGTGTTTTGCAGTCCTTGTCGGATGTTTAGGCTTTAGGTGCTCGTGTTTAAAGAGCGTGAAACATGACTTGTGTTATGCGCGTGAATCACCGTTCGGGGTATTGTTTTCGAAAACTAGTCATATCTATGATTTATCGGCTGGTACTGCTAACATCAAGGCTAAATATATCAAACATGTCAATGCTGCTGCTACTGCAGGACTGTCGCCATTTCATCTGCATCTGTTGGGATGGACCAGGCTGGGGGTGATTGAGACAATTTCTTGGCTCGTATGAGTTTGGCGGGTTCGATTTCAACTAGGGCTAGGGTTGGGCTCCTCGTTTGAGATGGGAGCCGTATATCAACTCAAACCCCAGCAAAGGCCGACTGAGAATGCTGGCTGAGCCTCTGGAGAAAAAGAATGTCATTGCTAAACCCTGAACCGTCAACCTTAAAGCCTAAACTAGGCCGGAGATGCGCCGGGCGGGAAGGAATGACCCACATCCCCCCCTCTGTTGGCTGCCAAGTCGCGATTCCATGAGATCCTGAAAAGCTGAAACCACCTGTGCATGCGGAGCAGGTCATGAAGAAAAGCCAGCTAGCTGCTGCTACTCAAGCACCCTACACACTGTGTGCACGCACCTCTCGACTCAACCCGAAACCAGGCCTAACTATAGTCTCCATTGTAGTTCCTTTTCGGGGTTACCTTATAGGATCCTCAATATATAATATTGGTTAAACCAAACAAAGGAACTATGGAGACTATAGGTACTTGGTCATCGGTTCTGAACCGCTAAACCTGAAACCAGAAAGCCAGGCAGGTTCAACCCGAAAACTGACAGGCTAAATGACCAAACCCACAACCCCCGCAAACCTAAACCTACCAAGCACCTCTCGGCTGAAAAGCATTGTAGGCTCTTGCGCTATCAGATTGTGGGGTTGCAGCACCTTCTCTGATCTCTTTGCAATCTCCAAGGTCTCGTAGCTCAGGATTGCTTGCCAGCCCACCCTCTTACAATTCGTTTCGCGCCCAGGATTGATACGTTGAAACATAAAACAAGGAGTCTATACAATAATGAATTGTTTCACTCGCCATGGCGGTGAAGGTACAAGCAACAACTGTTGACTGTTGACCCACACATTCGCAACACTCCAGAGCCTGGACCCACCCCAATGTCCATGCGCTAAACTGCACAGCAAGTCCCAAAATCCTAAGCCCCCCATCCTTCCTATAGTCTCCATTGTAGTTCTTTTTCTGGTTTAACCAGTTATATATTGAGGATCCTCTAAGGTAAGCCCAAAAAGGAACTACAATGGAGACTATAGGTAGGCTCTTTGAGTTTAGCCCTGACCCTGGGGCTCCAAATAGCCCAAAATAGGCACTATTTATAGACTTTAGACCCCAAAGTAGGTACTATTTGTATACTTGGAGCCCTAGGGTGATACCTCGTCTACATGCTCTCGGCTGTGTCGAAGGTCGCCAATGTCCATGTCACCGTAGCCCGCGCGGTGCGCCAGCTCCTGCACTTCCAGGATGACAGGACGCAGGAAAAGGCTTCCATGAGCTAGAAGCTAGTATCTACCTACAGTCTCCATTGGAGTTCCTTCTTGGGGTCACCATGTAGGATCCTCAAGATATATATATATATATATATATAATATATATATATATATGTGGTTAAACCAAAGGAACCACAATGGGGACTATAGGTGGCAGGGTTAGACATCTAAGGTTATATGAGGTTGAAGACCAAGGTTTTCGTTTGGAGCTCGGGTTTGGAGGTCAGGTTGGGAAGTTTGGGGGCTGGGGGTCTTGCTCACCCTAAACCCTAAACCCTAAACCCTAAAACCCTAAAACCCTAAACCCTAAACCCCGAACCCTAAACCCTAAACCGAGAACCTGAAGCCGAACAAAAACTGAAGAGAGGACGTTGCCACAACCAAGGCCTGTCGGAACTCGTATGTATTCAAAGAGCTACCTATAGTCTCCATTGTTCCTTTCTGGGGATACCTTATAAAATCCTTAGTATAAAACTGGTTAAACCAAAAAAGGAACTACAATGGAGACTACAGGCACATTCGAGGCTACAGCTACGGGCCAGCAGGAATTCCAGTGTGCGGTGGTGGCGCCACCAGGATGAGATTGATGAGATCTACGCGCCCAGCCTGTAATGTTGCCAAGCCCAAGGACCAGTTCCCTAAGGGTCCATGTACCCAGATAGTAGATACTTTGGCCTTAAAGTAGTCCCTATATAGGTACTTTGGGGCCAATGTATATACCATGTGAGTACATGGACCCTTACCAGCAACTGTGTGTGTATACTTTTTTGTGTCTTGCGCCAAACGTGTACTTTTTTCTGTTTGCGCCGCTACCTTTTGTTTCGGATGCTTTTTGTTGGATGTGCGTTTGAAATTCATTCAATAACCAAACGCATACTTTTTTTCCGGCCGAGTAAAAGCGTACTGGGACCAGATTACGAAAAAACTGTTGAAAACCGCACCCCAGTACGAC
>CAJNDV010025158.1:41239-59624 GCA_905221635.1 Symbiodinium sp. CCMP2456 | reverse complement strand
TGGCTCAAGGAAAAAGAGAACAGGGCTTGCTGTTAGATGCCCTGGTTGTTTAGGGGTTCGGCCAGGTTTAAGTACCTTCCTTCCCCTTTGATTTTGTCTTGCAGAATTGCGGCTAAGTTTTGGGCTCTCGCTGATAAGGTGTTGAAGCCAACAGAGCTGATGCTTGCTTCTTTTGTGTCCGCACTAGTTCTGCGGAGTTTTGAATTCGTGCGAACGGCTGGGATCAACCCCTGTCTCTTTCCTGAAAGGGAGGAGATGGTGTCCGACGACGGTTCCATCTGATGAGAACGGATCTCAGATGATTTCAGTCCCAGGTCGCACTCTTACACCGGGAAAAGGAAAAGCCTCAGAACTTGGAGCTTCTTGAGGCAGAGCCGATGTGACACGTCCCTCCTCGCACCCCTCGGCTCTGCGCAGGAAGCTCGACCTGGCAAAGGCACGCAGCCGAGAGCGACTGCAGCAGGCGGCATTCTTAGAGACAGGGCCACTGCCGCGAGGGCATCGGGTTTGCAGCTTTGGGGTTTAGTCCAGGCAGCACCGGCATGCAGCGAAGGTTGAGCGCCAGAGAGACCAACTGGCTACTGATCACATGGCGCTTCAGCGCCGGGAGCTTGGACTTGCGGCCGGGCCGGTAAATTCACCATTGCCGTTGCTGCGGCTGGTGATGATAGTGATGGTGTGCCTCAGGAGAAGCACGTTAAGCGAATAGTTTTCACGGACACGGTGCAACGAGGCGAGTGCGAGTCCCTCCGAGCTCTGTTCATTCGTCAACAACAGCAGCAGCTGGCCTTCTGGACTGGACCATTCATGGTTCCACCCTCAGCTGCTGTGGGTGACCGGTAGCATCAAACAGGAGAAGGCTGATACAGGCTTGGGTTCTTTTACATAGCCGCCGACAGCTTCGAGGAAGTGTTACGTCGTGATGGACCTTCTCCCAGAACGGAGGCCCGGTTGGAAGGTCCTCATGTCTTGAAGTGCCAACATGCGGCTGCTGTGAGGTTGAAGATCCAGGAAGTCAGGCTGGTGAGTCTGCTTGACAAAGCTGAACCTGTCAAGTCTCTGTCTGCCTCGGCCTTCAGCAACTTCTTGCCTCAAACCTGCAACCAGCTGCTGGCAGAACTTGTGCAGTCCACATCGGCTCCTGAGAGTCGTAATCTCTGGTTTCTTTCCGCTGTTTCTTGAGCAGCAAAGTTTCGTGCATTATCATCACCCAGGCATTCGGTGGACGCATCTGGGTAGCAAGGGCACTGTGGAACTCCAGCACGCGTGTGCTACGGTTGGATTTTCATGCAAGATACTTCGTTGGCGGGTTCTGAAACAGGCAACGGACATCCCTCCGTCACCGATCAGGCCGTGGGATAGCACTGTAGGTGTTTTCACGGCTTCGGGCTGAAGGAGCTTGTTGTTTGCTTGCAGCATGGCTGGTGCCATAAGTTGTTCGAATCTTGCAGCTTCGCCGCATATGTCCTCAATTCACACACAATTTGAACAGCTCTGGCCCCACAGAACCGACAACCTATGAAATCCAATGTCGCTGCGGGCTTTACTGCTTGAGCTACTTGTGCTACACAACCATTCGCCCAGGTTTGTTGAGCACCCTGACAACCCTGTCCAGGTATGCCTTGCAGGGCCTGCAGGGAGCACCACCGTGCCTTGCCAGAAAGTGTGAGGTTTGTCGTGGAGATATATTTCACCCAATGTCCAGCTCTCTGTATATGCACATACAGTCACATACACGTATAAAGACGTAAGCAACCAAACAGATAGGTTTGCATACGCATGCATGCGCACATGCGTATTATGCACACATGCATACACGGATACATGCACACTTGCGTAGATGCATACATGCGTGCATACATGCATGCATCATGCATACATACACACACACACACACAATTTTGTATGCTTACGTTTGTCTGCCAGGCCCTATATCGGCCGGTAGTGTCACAGCTAGTGCGAGAGTCGGCTCGGGTATGGTTGCCCGGCTGGGGTAGAGCTTGCCAGCAAGCGGGTTGGAGGGGGAGGGCGAGGGTGGTACAGGCTGTGGGACAAACGCCCAAACTCCGGGGCCACCCGCCACTCAGTCGACCGGATGATGTCTCGAAGAGCACCCCAACGACATTCGATAGAAGTGCTGCTGAAAATCAGAGCCTTGGACACTTCGAAGGACGGGACTCGGACTATGGCCCGAGCCGTGCACTGCGACAATAGCAGACTGTAGACAGTAAGCTCGAGATTCGATTTGAACGCCACACATGTCGTGGGAGAGGACTCAGCATCTTCCTTACATGACTTGAGTGCGAGCGAGATCTTGTTTCGGATCGTGACATGCTCGCCGTGACCATCCAGCACTCTACCACCATCTTTTGCCGTCAAGCACGAACCCGAAGAACACTGTTTGGGGAACTAAAGGTACCTGACAGAACAGTAAACACACCAGCTGAGCAGCTTGTCAATTCGAGAACTCGCCAGCTGGCTAGCCAACTAGCTATAGCTGCTCGCGATACAGTTGCTTGGCCATGTGCGAACATATTATCCCTGCTGGCTCTACACATGCGCAGAGACTTCTATACCTTCACATCCCAAAACATATACGTGAGCTTCTATGCCAGCAGATCTACGGGAAGATGTCAACATCAACGTGCCTGGGTTTTTGCGAAGTGTTTCGTGCTTGTGTACATACATGCATATTCAAATGTACATGCGTGCATGCAGAAAGCGCGTGCATATCTGCAGAGACGCAGACATACGCATGCACAGGCAGGCATGCACACACCCATACACAAATTGACCCACGCACACACACAGAGACATAGAACCATACTTCCATGTTGTTTGGGGCCGAAGGTATTGATAAGATGATTGCATACATGCAGACAAACAGCTTGCGGCAGTGCGCTCGAAACACTTAAGCTCAGCTGGTGAAAGCCGAAGCTCCATCGTCCCAGCAAGCGAAGTGGTCAGGTCCTCAAATCCACGGGCCGGTGTTCAATGTCCCTCGAGCTTGCAGTCACAGCTTGAGTATTGGCGTCTGTCGGCTGCAAGAAGACAGCTGCATCTACGTTGAGACGCCGCTCGCTTGTTGGATCTAGTCGTCGCTGCAGCTGGTGCTGTTTCGTTGACTTGTGACGGGACTGTCTGCCAGGCGAGATGGCGCTAGATCTCCAAAGGCCAGACCGTTGCATATGACAGACTAGATCAGTCGGAACTATCGCGGCGCTGTTGTGTTGACTCTGCACCTGGAGAGAGTGCCGGCTGTGGCTCTCGGCAGGAAGCTGCAGAAGCCTTCGTGCACAGCTAGCTCCAAGGCGGATGGTTACCCTGCAAAAACCGACCATCTTCTTTGCTACTTGTGTCAGCTGTGAGTGTTGAAAGTTCGGAAGAGGACAGAGGCAAGGCTAGATTGGGGCGGGGAGCAGAGCATGTCGAGGCGACACCGGAGACGGCCTTGAGTCTGGCATCACGAAGGCACATTATCCGGGGCATGGAAGCGTCCAGTCTGTAGCCGACGGAAAGACTTGACCACTTGACCTTGGCGTGCGCAGTGGCAGCATTTTTGAGTCGAGCCGAGGCATGCATTTTGCTTGCACAAGGCTTGTGTAGTTCCCGTGGCCCAAGCAGAGCATGTCGCACACTGAGAAATTGTGCGTGGTCCAGATGTCGGGGGAAACCCTTGAGATCGATATGGCATCTTTGCCGGGTGGCTGGAGAGCGCAAGACCTCAAAAGGCTCCTTTCAAGGAAGCTCTCCTGCCCAACCTTCAGGCTGACGTTGCTGGATGGCCACACTGCCATCAACAGCCGAGATGGTTGGCATGACATGGGAAAGCCTCTGCACCTATCGGTGGTTCAAGCGGCCCCTGTTGCGACGGTGCACGACTTTTGCGGGGACCTCTTGGAGGCTGTGTCCGGTGGCGATGTCTTGGCCGTTGAAGAGATATTGGCCAAGGGCCAATGTCCAGACACACTCGCTTTCGGTGGGGAGACGGTGCTCTTTGCTGCTGCGAGGAGCGGGTACCTCGATGTAGTACAGGCACTCCTTGACGCCGGTGCCAGCCTTCACCGTCGCATTGGAGGGTGGTTTACACCTTTGTACATAGCCTCTTGGCAGGGCCACTTGGATGTCGTGCGTCTGTTTGTCGAACATGGTGCCGACCCTGGTGAGGGCTTGTGCGCGGCGGCCTTCAGAGGACACGTCGCGGTGGTCCAATTCCTGCTCGACTCCGGTGCCGACGTCAACTTGGAGGATGAGCATGGCCAGGTTCCCTTAAAGATTGCGTGTGCAGCAGGCCACCTGGAGATCGCCCGTTTGCTCATGCTTTTCCAGCTCAGGCACGGCATGGAGATGCAAACAGATGGGCTGTTGCATGCCGCTGTCAGGGGCAGTCACCTTGAAGTGGCCCATTTCTTGCTGCAACTTGGAGCTGACATGTACGGAGTCGATGATGCTGGCGACACCCCGTTGGAAGTCGCCGCAGGTGCCGGAGATCTTGCAATGGTAGAACTCTTGGAGAGTGCTGGCATAGATACCAGTCCCTCCAGGGGATGCCACGACAGCACTGTGCCATGCCGTAATCCTGTTTTCCAAGAGAGGCATGTGTGGATGACTCCACTCCGAACATGAGGGCTTCGCATGGCCAAGCCATGCTTTTGTTTCCGAGGGGCTTTCGTTTCTGAGGGATCTGCCCTTTCTCTGAGGGGTGTTTGTCTTCAAACCCGAGGATTCTGATGCTTTAATCTTCCGTGTTCCCGAATTCAGTTCTTGCGGTGAGGAGCAGGAGAAAAATCCTTTGACTGCAGCTTAGGAAGTGCAATTCAGCATGCAGGCGAAAAAGAGATCTTTTGCAAATGCATGTGCTGCCGGAATTACTCTGCCAGGCTAAGTGTCGGAGATACATCTCTCAGCTATGCAAGAGCATCTGCTTTCTGAAGGTCTGAGAGCAGCAGTGAAGGAGATGTCGCACCAGGCGGTCGCATTTAGGTCTTCATGAAATGGTGCACCTCTGTCGATCGGACGGCTTAGATCCATTGCGTTTCGTGCCAGCATCGTCGTTCAATTGTGTGATGCTGTGTGGTCATTTGCTTGGACATCTGCTGTTGCTGCACTGTCTGCCTTGTTGGCAACACTTCACTCGAGGCCACCTTGCAGAAGACTCCGAGACCACGGTTGCGGATGGACGAGAGTCAGTCGCCGGCCGGTGAACGAAGATAAGCATGTCCCAAGCCACGGCAAGTGCCTCTGAAAATTCTGCACTGGTGCCTGCTCTTCACTCGCACGCTGCATGAGCTGAGTAGTTCTTTAGCACATCAGTGGGGCGCTGCTTGGACGGAGTTCAGTCAGTGGTTGAAGCATGATAGAGCCTTTGCTCTCCGCCCTACAGCATGCCCTTCTGTGTGAAAGCAATTCGAAATGTCCTTAGAATGGGCTTGTACAGTAGGAGAGCCATGGGCCCGTGACGGCTCAGCTTTGCCTTGTACAATCCAAGAGGGCCCTCCGCAATTCGCATGCATGACCACCCTGACTCGGTTTCTATGCACGCGCCCGTGTTTTCAACCAGGTTCCTGCGTTGTGCCTGTGCTACACGGAGCAAGCAGAGTTTTCTGGAAACCTTGTGGCCTCAGAGTTGAGCCTACTTGAAGAGCAGCCGAGGCACGCCTTAAGTTGTTACAAGGCTATTCAGCTCGTGACTTGGGAGACCTCCAACACAGTCTACGATAGTTTCAGCTCTGATCTGGAGAGGGCACCCTACCGTCCCGAGCTGTCTCAGTCAACGGTTGTAGGTTCCGTAAGGTCCGAACTGAAAGTACCCTCCAGACAAGCACTGACAAGCAGTACCTCTCGACCAGTGGTATGCTAGTCGCAGGACTCGAAACAGGATCACTCGAGGACCTTAATATACTATACCACAGACACGGACGAAAGCTCCCAGCAAGCTTTGTGATGGCCACTTTGCGATCGGAGGCTCACGCCAAGTCTGCCGACATGTCTCGTGTTGATTGTAGTCGGCTTGCAGCGAGGCTGGCAATGAGATTGGGCATCGCTGTGGAGCGAGCCAGCCCCGCAGAAATTGCTTCGGCGTGCGGACTCTGTTCTTCTTGGGCTGCGCGTGGCTTTGGTCTGATGGGTCGTCTACTCGCTTAAGCTCGCATCTATGGAGGTGGCAGCTGCAGATTTGACACCGGACAGCTTCGTGGGCACCTAAGCTCCGTTCGTTTGTGTACTCGACCTTTTGACCGAGATCCTTGCGGTGAAGATTTCGAGTGATCGTGTCCTGGTTTCCAGCGCGAGCCTGATTGAACTGTCCTTGAATCTCCTTAACGTTGCGGTTCCTGGTCGTTTTGTATCTTTTTGTATACGGACGGTTTGCTGGCTGTCGATTGTTTTATCGCATTTTTCATGCTGTACAGGACGTCAGTTCAATTCACTGCATACTGTGTACTTCGAGTGTCCGGAAATTCTCGATCAAAGCACGGACGAACCCCAGTCGAGATCAGCTGCTTTCCACAGCAAGTCGTGGCTCAGGCTTGGATGGTTTGAGAGGAGATTCGTTGCTCAGGTGCAGAAGTACGTTGTGGAGAATACGCCTGGGCCGCGGCAGAGGGCACTTGCCGCTTTCGTGCAGAAGCTCACCGAGCATAGGGTTCCCACTTCGCGATTTTCGGCCGACATACTGGCCTATCCATTGAGGGGTCATCTAGCTGGTGCAGTTGCCAGCCTGACACCGGAGCTGGCTACCTCCATAAGTCCAAATCTGCGCACTGGTTCACCTGATGCCTCACCTGCTTGCATGCAAGCCCCATTCCCGTGGTAGTTTGCCCAGAGATCCCAGAATCTGCCGATTTCCCGCCTCACTTGCCTGCTTATTGACATCGCATTCCGGTATGCTGGCCCTCCTGACAACAAGTGCAAATTGTGTCCTGGCAGATTGTCCTCGCTGCTGTTGATTGTTACCTTCTGTCAACGGCCATATTGGCGAACGTGTCGTGGCTTTGTAACCTGGAAATCCGTCTATTTACAGTTCGGGGGAATCGACCCCCTTGGCCCTTCAAGTTTGGCACCATCTGTCAATGCCAGGCCTGTCATATTGACAGGGGCGCTTCCGAAATCATGGGTGTCAGTCTTAGTTTTCGAGGTGTGCAAATGTTTTCAGTATCCGTCTTTGCACTTCAGCTTCCATCCAAATGTTTACTCTGCGTGCCATGTACAGGAGACTGCCCTGTCATGGACACCGGAACGGCTCCTAGAAATGGCATCCTGGCCGCTCAGGGGCTTTGAGAGACGTGGGAGAATATTGGCTTAGAGACCGTCAGGACTTCGCCGGAGTGGGGATTCGGGCAGGCAGTCGCGCAAGAATTGGAAGTATTGCTTTGAGGGACGAGGTGGAGGGACCCTTCGCCTAGAGCCCTCTGCCCATCGTGGAGAAACTCAGGCGCCGACGGATGCCGTGGTGAAAGTGGCGCCTTTGCCCGCCGATGGACGGGACAAATGGGTCCGGAACTCAGATGCAAGGTCTGGTTTTCAGGGTGTTGATGCAGCTCTGCCGGTGCGGGCTTCATTGCGGCCAATATTCCTTCGACAATCTTGTTGCACTTGTTGGGAGCGTCCTGGGTTGACGAGAGCTTCGTCCGACTTCTCCGCATCTTCTGTGTCATGTCTGACTCGCACTGTTTTGTCACGGCGGCTTCTGATCGGCCTACAACCCAAGGGCTGTGTTCCTGACAAAACCGGCAACCGACGGATCACCAAAAGGCTACGACGGAGAGACTTCTTTTTGAGTGGTATGAAAGCCTGGGCTGGCCGGCGCCGGGGGGGGGCGCTTCTGCATCCCGTCCGGCGCTCCCCATCCCCACTCCGCGCCGGCAGCCTCAGACCGCCAGGTTCCTTAGCTCATCGGCGGAGGTCGCCGGCCGGCTTCGGCAGCGTGCGCGGGTGTACGTATTCTGGTCCACTATCGCCGTGGCCATGCTGAGGTCGCCGCGCACACCGCTCCGTTTTTGTGATTCTCACGCTTTAGTCGGGTCGACTATTCAGCGGGCGCTATGCAATCGTACCACCCGGTGGGTACGATATGGTACGATAGTGGCTTGACGGCATGCCGGACAGTTACACTGCCGGCTATTGCGGCCTGGTGTAAAGAGCCATGTACCACGTCCTACTGACTTCTGATATATCAGTTGCACTAATGAGGACTGCAAGAAGGCTCGTCATCCTGTACATGCAGGACCGAACGTGCGGCTCCTATTTGGAGCTTCGTTTGAAAGTGCCCGAAAAACTCGTCACTCGGCTCCTCCTCAAGGGGCCGCCACTCCCAAGGTTCTGTACAGCCCAGGTGCTAGATTACTGAGTGTAAAAAAATAGGCTTGAGGGTGGATGTCAATCCCGTCAGTGAAACAGGGCACCTGTAGCCTGGCAGAGAGTGGTGTTGTGTGCTCAAAATTGCTCACATCACCACCTCGGTTCCCGCTGACTTGATGGTACGGCCATTCGTTGCAGGCAATGCAGGTGCAGCCAATACACAGTTGTGTCAATCTGAACAAACTTCAGAGCTGGTGCAGAGGCAGTAAGTGGGTTTGGAGGTCGCTTGGATGAGCCATGTCAGCTGTAGCAACACAAAAAGTAACACCTGTACACTGAGAATTTCTGGGGGCCGTGTGAGTGCCATGACACGGCGGGTGTCTTGCTCGTAAGCCCAGTCCTCAACAAGCTTTTGCAGGCTATGGCCTGCTTGGCAGCACAAGTAGCGGCACCGAGGAAACCGACCCTGCCATGGTTCGGGCTTGCCGCTGGCCTCTAAGACCAGGTATATCTAACTGATGCATTACATGAGCAAGGAGCTCCACAACGTCATGTTGCCCAGTCCTTGCATCTATGTAGCTGCACTGCCCCAGTAGGGCTGAGCAGCGCCTCAGCAGATGATGCATGGACCCAGAGTCTGCACTTTGCGTCGAGGCTCGAGCGGTGTATATCCACATGAACGCCTGAGTAAGCGAGTTGAGATAACACAGGCTGTTAGGGTTAGCCAATGCAAGACGGGCCGGGGGGAGTAATTCGCATTGGGAGGCGCGGGTTTGGTGCTCCGCCACCCGTGTTGGCAAGGCTCCCGGCACTTCTTGCGACTGATTAGCTGCTGTAGCCCCGCGCTTGCCAACCAGCGTGTGAGTGTCCCCGTTTCCTGCGCTGTTGGCAGCTCCCTTGTAGACAGACTAGGCTGCTTCCCCGTCAGGGGGCCCGGCGTTCGGTCTCCCCGTTTTGCGATCATTGCGATGCCGAACCGCCTGTAGTACCCCTGGTGGGAGGGAAGCAGCTGGAGGGTCTCGCGGATGAGCTTCCCGCCCATTGCGTGGAATGCATGGATGATGCTCTGGCGTCCTCTTTGATCATGGTCGACTTCAGTGCCTGTGTCCTGAAGCACCCTCTTCTGCGGCAGCGCCTCTGCGGGTGGGTTCGTGATTCTTCTTCTCCGGGCACCTGCGCATTCTCCAGCCGAGGGGGAATCAGAAGCTTCGCTGCCGTTTTCTGTTGATGCTCCAGGTCCTTTTCCAACTTGAGGAGGCGGGCCACCCATCAGGGCCTGGCGGAGTCCACAGTTGCACGTGCCCTGGGTTCGGCTTTTACGCCATGCATTGGTCGTCTGCAGCAGGGCTGCAACTCTGGCCAAGTTTCGCAACTGCGTTTGTTGCTGGCGTGCTGGCACTTATGGCGTGGGGCTTCACCGCCAGGTGCTGTTAAAGATAAATGCGTCTACGGCGGCAGAGGCTCACGAGAGCATGCCGCCCGTGATCCCATCGTGATCCCATGCACCAACGCCAGCGACGAACCTCGTAAAAGAAGGCGACGGTGAAGTAGATGCGCCGAGGCGCCTACAAGCTCCTTTTAATTTTGCGGCGGTGGTGGACGGTGGGAGTGCTTCTCCAAATCGATGGTGCCACGACACCGAAAGACGACCGGGCGCAGCGCATGCCCCGACAGTTGGTGTGGCTGTTGGTGCAGAATGGTGCAGACATGGCCGCCGCGTGCTCCATCTCCTTGAGCCGAGTGCGCCGCCGAGTGGATCATGGCATCCGAGCGGAGGCGCTCATGATCCGTAAGGCCACGAGGGAGCGCCGGGAAGTTCTCGCCAGTCGGGTCGGTGTCGGGCTCCCGTGCAAAATTGGCAGCCATCTGGAGATGCGTTCCTGCATGGCCGCCAACTCCTCCGGGGTTAGCCGGCCCAGCATGGCCCAGCCGCCATGATGTCATCGATGCGCCGAGGCAGCGACGCCGGGGACTTGGCATAGTATTCCCTCGCCGTGGTTCTCTTAGGACCCGGTGGTGGCCTGTCGGGCTCGTACCCCGCCGCCGAGGCCGCCGCCGATTGTGTCGTCTCGGTTCCCACCAGCGGCTGGGAACGGCGTCGCCTCTCCTCCTCTTGCCTCCTCCCTCGCTTCCGCTAGATAGCGACGATGAAGCACCGTCCAGCGCCGAAACAAGGGCGCAAGGTATCGCCGCGAAGAAGCTCCATCGCGGCGACGATATCGGTGGGACCGGCAGGAGGCTTAGAGAGAAGCTTCGTCGGGCAGCCCGAGGAATGCTGCGGCGTATGCGTCTTGCGCCAGTTGTGTCCCTGCACACAATTCTTGTGTCACACGACGAGCAGGTGGAAAGCGCCGACCTTTGGCCAGATTCCAACGAAGCAGAGCCACTGCCAGGTCCAAAACTGCTTTGTCATGTCGAGTATAGGATGCCTTATGCGAGGTTGCTGGCTTTGTCTGCCCAAACGCGCCTGCAGGAGTGGTGCGCTCTGATGTTGTGCTGGCCGTTGCAGCCTCGCGCATTGAGGCGCCCCAGCCCAATGTTCAGCACAAAAGCGTGCTCTCGGGAACTGGAGCTTCACTCACAAAGCAAAGCCCGGAAGCCGCAAGCCTTCACGTAACAGCAATTGTATGTGCATGTGACTTCATGTACACGGGTATGATCACGGCACACTTCTTCTCTCCGCCGGCCTGCCGACTTCATTGCCGACTGCATTGTCTTATCCTCCGTTTTGGCAGTGCATTCTGTAGGTGGTTATGGTAGGTCATAAGACACACAGTCATATTCTGCCTATCCTGACTGTTAGCATCATCTCCACGATCCTCGGTCCTGAAAAGTGCCATGGACCGAGGTACCCATGTCTGACTTCGTTGCGTCGCTTAGGGGTCATCAAGCCATGCCCGGAGCTCCGGGAGGTGTCGGAAAGCGAGGCTTTCGGGTCTTTGTTTCAATGGCGTGGGAGTTTTAGGCCTCAGGGTTCAATGAGTCCATTGCATCATGGGCAGGCTACTAGTAGCATCCCGTGGCCAAGGAACGTCGTAGGCGTGTCTTCATCTCTTCTCTGTTCCACGCCCACACGAGGCCGGCCTGCTATGCGGACGGGGCCGGCAACATGCAGCATTCCTTCTCGTTCCTGCAGTGCCTGAGCCCAGCTGCTGACATGGGCGCCGCGGAAGCTCAAGTTTCGGCCTGTCGGCAGCAAGGTCTCAGCTGGAAGGCTTCCCGCCTCTTGGTGAGTGCAGGACTCAGAGGGTCGGAAAACTCAGGGGCTTGAGACCTGTAGCCTGTAGCACTTGCGCTGGTAGTGGGGTAGATTTTGATGGTGCTTTGAGTCAGGTCGCTGATCCTAGGAATCTCAGGCGCAATCACGCAGAAGTAATCTTTTGCTCCAGGGAGCACCAGTGACATGCCGATCCTAGAAAGTCGGGACGGCCTCGATTACTCAAAGTGCAAGAGGTCACTGATCTTCAACCGCACCGACATGTGGCTTGGTGGAAAAACTTTGTCGCCCCTGCCTTACAGCGATCCGCGGGTCTACTGCAGTCATTTGCTGAGGCAAGAGTCCCATGGCGATCATGTGCAGAATCTGGAAACTGTGACACTTTGCCAGGACATTGCATTTCGACAACTACGAGAACCTCTTTGTGCAGCTGGTAGGCGAGAAGGCCGTGGCAAGGCAGTTCCGCTCGTGGCCGGCAGATGTTGGGAGTTACGTTGGAGGAGTTCGTCCTGTGCCCACCTGGAGATACAGACCTTCTGGTGCACGGTCGCCTACGGAAGGCTTACGCCGGGCTCTCAGCCGCCGAGGTCTTGAACTGGGAACTGCAGGGTTAGCTGGTAACTCTGTCCGGCGATACATGGGCTTTCATGGGACGGTGAAAATGCAGCACTGTCCTCGGCCTCGCCTCGCAAAAAACCGAGATCAACCCGAGGCCACCTGGGAGCAAAGCAAAAGCTCGGCACTCTGACTCTGAGCAGATTCGGGCCCTGATTTGTTTGGAACCTTGCCTTTCGTGTATACTGAGAAATTAGCTTCCGGATCCGTTAGAAGGCGTCTTTTCCTTGGCCCATCGATGCTATGGCCCTAGTGTGGTGAGAGTGAAAGAAGGCGGCCCTGCATCACGCAGTGTTCTTGATTCTCGTGCTCGCATGTCATTGATGACTGCTCGGGTTCAGCGTCGGCCGCCTTACAAGTAGCTTGTGGCACCAGAGATGCAAGGGCTTCGAGCCAAACCAGCCTACGACGTCCAAGCATATCTCGAAGAGCAGTCCGCTGCAAAGACGCTAGTACAAAGAAACCACACGGCCCAAAACTCAGGTGGGGAGGGGACCCCTGGCACCTTCAAGCGGACGGTCCGGTGCCCAGAATTGAAGCACGCCGGAAAGCATAAGCAAAGCTGGGCCAAGATTTTCTTAAGCGGAATCTGGTTGCCTGTTTTTCATTCCAAGCACTGAAGCGCCTTGCCGAGTCCAGTGGCCTTTCGAGCGAAGCGGCGTGCGGCTGAGTTAGACCTCTCAAGAAAGGCTGACAACGTGAGTTGGTGGGCCTAAATCCACCTCAGCTGCAAGACACTGCAAATTTGGGAACTGTGACACATCAGTAAGATGGGAGCGAGAACCTCTTTGGGACGATTGTGCTGCTCCGATGCTGTTGCTGCAGAGCGCCTATAGCAGGTCATGAACTATGCCGCCTATGATCTCGACAACCCTCCTTCCGAGTGCCCTTCAGCAACTGTACGCCCGAGAGGAGAATTTGCGCAAGTGTGTCATTCATGGGCGTCCAGCTGCGGAGACATGTTTGCAGTTTGCAGTCCTGCAGTCAGGCTTCAGGATTCTGTTGCCAGATGCAAACTTTAGGTACGCCGAGCAAGCTGCAAAGTTGAGACGTACAGCCGGAAACTCATCACGGAGCTTTCTGCGACGACTGAAGAACATGCCTGTGTGTGCAATCAGCAAGTGCCCATTCGCGAGTTGAATCCTGAACCAAGGTTGTAACTGTTCGCCCAGGAGAAGTCCTGTATCTGCCATTCGCGTGGTGGCACCAGGCCCTGCGAGACAGGCAGAGTCAACTCGCAGGTCAAGGGTGAGCTTTGCCAGGCTAAGGCTACTCCACAGGCTGAAAACCCTAGCTGTCAAGAAGCTCTTTTCAGCTGGGCAGGTCCAGGCTTCTCCGGCCCGCTGTGGCCTCTGCGCCTCTGTTGCTGCTTTCTTTGCGCCAGAGGGCTCGGAAAACGGTGAAGCACGCGTGCAAAGGGGCATTGCGCTTGGAAGCAGCGGCCGTGGATGCAGCAGCCGATGGTGGTGGTGGTGGTGGTGTTGGTAGGAGAGTAGGAGAGCAGGAGAGGTGGTAGTAGTAGTAGTAGTAGTAGTAGTAGTAGTAGTAGTCGTCGTCGTAGTAGTAGTAGTAGTAGTAGTAGCAGTACTACCACGAATACTGTTATGTTTGATGAGTACTACTTACTACTTACCACTGCTGCTACGACGACCTCAATCAATTTTCCGCGACACTACCGCCATGACCATATTGTATTACTCTGACTAGCTCTTTCCGTCACGGGCGCCATCGTCATCCGCATCACCATTACTGCAGTCATCGGCAGTTCGTCATCCTGATCCTTCCCTTTGTTAAAACCGCTTGCAAGTTCATCATCATTGTCACGATCATGAAGTCCTGTGACAGCCCGCGCGTTGGTCCGCTTGTTTCGCTTGATTCCATAGCATACCTCGGCTGCGCTTGCAATCTAGCGTGTTTTCCTAGCGCTTGGAAGTTGCAGAATTTTGAGGCCTTTCTTTGTGCGGCTGCAACCGCGATCCCTCAGCACGACGGGTCCGCTGCTGCCCGCATCCCGACAGAGACCACCACTCATGTTTGTTCACGGTCGGCCGCTGGTGCCAGTGCAAGACAGTCCTGCATGTCAGATAAAACAACAAACCCTCCAGATCATCTCGGTCGCACTGTTTGTGATGTTAAGTCCTGATTTTCGTGATGGCTCGCAGCGAAGCTTTCGCCATTCCATTCCCCTCATGTGTTTTCGCCATTCCATTCCTCATGTGTTTCGGACGGTTCTGGTAGCCTGCGAGTAGTCGGCATGCGATACCCAGGGCTTACAAAGCTGCGAAGAAGCCAGTTACCCAAGATGCCCACTCCTTGATGCCGCGCATGTGCGATGCGGGCTGTGTGCAGGCTCGTTTGTCAAGCGAGCTGCCTGCAATGCCATGTATGATCCCGAAGTGAAGATCTGCAAGACTGGTTGGTCGGGGAAGCCCCAATCAATCTGTGGGAACGCAGGACTTTGGCGGTGTTTCTGCTGTCCTTCGACACCTTGTGTGCAGCCGATTTGCTGCTCGGAAGCAGCTAGTGTTGCGACACGGTGCCACATCTAGCTGCTGAGGCGTGATGCTCTACGGAAGGCCGATGACTTACTCTCCATCTCCGAGGTCCTCAACCGAGCTTTCAAGAACGAGTGCCCTGGACGCGGTCGCTTGCTAGGCGTTGCACGCGTGACGTGCAGATGTAGGTACAACGTCGAGGCTGCTGCTGTTTCAGTGGCAGATGGGCGCCTTTGTGTTGAAACGACTCCAGCTGCTGTGCTTTCTCGGCAGTTCCTGGAGGATTCGTGGAAGCTCGGACAAGTCAAGAGTGGGGTGTTTGGGATCCTATGTCCAAGCAGATGTTGAGTTCCTCAAGCCTTTCTCCAGGCCAATCTCCAGGTCCAGCCCCAAGATAATTTAATTTCAGTTCCTGCCGAAAGCTAAGTCTGAGCTTGTCCGACTGGCTTATGGTTTGTCCGGCAACTCCACCAAGGACTACGACAGAATCTATCAGTGGAGACATTGAGGCAGTCTTCAACGCAAACAGCGACTGCTTCATGAAGTACGCGGGCATCTGTGAGGCATATGCAACCTGCACAGGCCTTACATGTTGGCTTCACAAGGAGCTCGAGCATCTTGAGCTGAGCCGAGCGAAGTCGCATGTTCGTGACTCCTTGAGGTGTGGACCCCTCTTCTGTGTTCGATCCCGCGCTTGTACCACGCCAAGGCCAGATCGAGTGAAGCCTGTGGGCTCTGCATTGGCCTATGGGTTGGGTTCTGGCATGTTTCGGTGCTGCTTTCGGGGACCTCGCCGAGCTTTGCATCAACAACAAAATCGTGATCGACCATGGGTGTTTAGGAGCCCTTCAAGCTGTCGGGCAGTTTTACTCTTGTGAAATGCTCATGTCTGGTGCAGCATGAGCAAGGCCTCTACTGGGCAGCCAACCAGAGCAAGGTGGGGCTTGCTCTGTTTTTCTCTCTGCTCTTGGAGAGCCCGGCCCTTCCGAATTGCCCTTGTTTAGGAACTCGTTGCTGGAAGTCATGTACCGGGGTTTCAGCTCAGATCTTGCCATGTGCCTTTTTGCCTTTCTTGGTGGCTTCTTTCAGGCGCTTCAACCCGCTCTGTGAAGGAGTCCATATTCCACGGCTTTGGTTCATGAGCCTTTCCCACTCTACTTCCAACAAGTTTGAGTCTTTGCATCTTGTGATAGCCCTTTGCAAGCGCGATGGTTTTCCATCTTGACAAAATGTCTCTCGATGTTGATCACCTCGGCTTGGTAAGAGCTTGCACGTGTGTGATTTCGCACACAGTAAGACAGCGAACCGTCAGGCTCGGAAGCTGCATAGCTCCAAACGGTAGGCATCTCAGCCAGGTTCTGGCATGGCAGGATGAGCAGCTTGCGCTGCTGGATGATCTGCTCATGATGGCACATCAGCTTGAATTTGTCACAGAATGTCACAGAATTACCGAGATGCTCTGGAAACCTGCCATACTCGTTTCTGTGTTGAGTGATATTTGGATTCACGGTCGACGGCAGAGGCTGCTTTTTTTGTTTTCTTTTCGTCGGTTTTGAGCAAGGCCAGGGGGCGAGTGGGGTTGTGGTGTGCTGTGGTCCCCAAGCTTGTGCCTTGGTGTTTGGAAATGTCGGTTCGGAATGGAGAGCTGGCCTGTGCAGAAGCTTCCAGGCATTCAGTATCGTAAATAGCTGGCACGTTGGGACCGTTTTGGAGAGTGTTTTCAGCATTGTTGGTCAAAGCTGCTGAGGCAGACGACTCCTCGGATCTTGCCCAGAAGCTGCGGGATGACATCGAGGCATCCGCGCGCCATCGGCTCAGCGCTTGTGGACGTGACTGCCCCAGGTCCACTTCAGGCGATAGTTGTCTGATGCCTTGCCTTAGGTGCCACAGTTACACATCTAAGTTCGTGTGCCTCTTGAGGTTGGTCACTTCTGAACTCTCATGTGTGACCGTGTGACCTCGGTGTCTCGACGCAGCATTGGGGCTTTAGCTTGAAGGGAGCTTTCGCTCACCGGTTGCAAGCTTCCCGCGGAGCGCAACTGGCAAAAGCTAGACCAGCTAGACGTCGGTGGAGATTGCTGATCGCACCGGAATCTCCTGGCGGACTTGTGACACAGCAAGTGTTTTCCATTCTACGCGTTGTTTTTCGATTGCCAAGAGATTCAACTTCTGCGACAGGGCCCGCGAAGACTGGTGTTGGGGACCTGTCGGAGTTTAAAACTCTTTAACCCCGTCTTCGGGATTTGCCCTTCGAAGGACTGGACCTCAGAAATCCGAACACAGAACGGCTCCGATCAGAAGTGGAAGCCCCTGCCTGCGCAGCCTTCGAGAAGTGTTCAGGCGCATGCCGCGGCGAGGTACCGGCCGTGAAGAACCGAGGACGTGCTCTCTTCTTGCTTCGGCTTTTATTGCTTCCTGGGGCCGCAGGAAAGCCCGCGATCGAGTGGGTACTTGAGATGTTCTGTAAACAGTGAAGCGACAGCGTAGGAATTTGTAATTTGTCGGGATTTCCCGTTTGCGTGGGCCTGCAAGGCTTGATTTAATCTTGGGAAGGGAGTGCCTACAGCGATGGAGCTTCCACTTGTCTGCATGATTGACGTTTGACGTGCCTAAGAGAAGTGATTTGGCACCGGCAGGATTGAGGCAGATATTGGACGTGACACCACAAGTCTGGTGATTCGTCGGCTGCCACAGCACATCACGACAGAGAGGCCACTCAGAGTTGGCAGGTGTAATCCCGAGCGCCCGGCAGATGTGTGTTTCTCCCGAGGTTGGTAGAGGTTCTCCGTGAGTCGTCAAAGGGACGATTTGACTTCGTGCACATCCCACACGACCAGCAGACAGGGCGTCCTGGCTGCAAGGCAGCCCAGTTGTATCGACAGGGCCCCCGACACGTTTTGCCGCCAGTGTCTGATTCCGAATCGTGGAGTAGAGTTGCCAAAGGGTTTTAGTTGCATGCTTCTCCGTTCTAATTAATGCACGAAGCTTGAAAAGGCTGAATGTTGCATTGGCCTTCGTCAACTTTGTCGATCATGATGCGGCAGAGATGCTTCGCTGAGTTGGACAAATCAGGGCTTGCGAGCGAGAGAGCAGCTCTGAGTCTCTGAGTCTGAACCAAAGGAAAGCATACCGGACTCGGCTGATGCGGCCAACCGGTGGTCGAAATCCACTCGGGCCAATACGCATCAGACCAGGCACCATCCAGGCGTGCCGAACTGCTGTGAAAACTGATTGCAAGTTTGCGTGACCTGTCGGAAAGCCGTGCTGACAGCGTTGCTGTGCCAGGGTTTGGGTCCAAACCTGGCATACTTCATCACTCGTTTTGGGCTGGATGCCCTTGAGGGAGACCCGTCAGCATTATCAAGATGCAGACCCTTTGCTAGTCTGACACAGCCCTCGGGTGTTGCTACATTAGAACGATGCAATTTTAATCCTCCTCGTGTTTGCATAAAATTGAGTCTCGTGTTGGTACAAGTTGTAAATTCGTGCAGCACTCTGCAGACCACGCACAGTCTTGTTTGCCAAAGGTGGCTGTTTGCTAAAATTGTAACAGCTGTTGCTACTCCTACGAATAGCTACGACTACGTGTGCTACCACAACGTCGGCTACTGCGGCTACTGCACATACGATTACGGCCACTACTACTACTACTACCACTACTACTACTACTACTACTACTACTATTACTACTGCTGCTACTACTACTACTACTACTACTGCTACTGCTAGCACTACTACTACTACTACTACTACTACTACT
>CAJNDV010025158.1:16692-38571 GCA_905221635.1 Symbiodinium sp. CCMP2456 | reverse complement strand
TAGTAGTAGGAGTAGTAGGAGTAGACTGAGTGGAAGGTGGAGAATGAGGCGGAGTAGCAGCAGTAGCAGTAGGAGGAGAAGCCATGTATGTCGACTACTACTTCTACATATTACTTATTGTACTTACGGTTGACTACTTACTAGTTATTACTTATTACTACTCTTACTACTACGACTACTACGACGACGACCACCACTACTACTACTAATTACTACTACTACTACTACTACTACTACTACCACTACTACTACCACTACCTACTACTACTACTACTACTACTGCTGCTGCTGCTGCTGCTGCTGCTACTGCTACTACTTCAAGTACTACTGGTAATACTATACTACTACGGCGACTACGACGACGACGACGACTGCCACCACCAATAGTACTAGTACTAGTACTAGTACTAGTACGAGTACGAGTACGAGTACGAGTACGAGTACGAGTACGAGTACGAGAAAGAGTACGAGTACGAGTACGAGTACGAGTACTACTACTACTACTACTACTACTACCACTACCACTACCACTACCACTACCTACTACTACTACTACTACTACTACTGCTAATTTTTATTCGCCATTGTTGTGTTCGCCCCCGGGATCTGCAATTTTGCAGCTCTGAGGACCCAGTGCACCTCAAGTGTTCGAAGGAGGGCAGCGTGTGCCGCTGACAGCCCGCCAACTGCATATGGCAAACCGAGTCAGTGTCTGTCCCTGCGAGTTCTTCAGAAAGTGAGGCTTCGGCTAGAAACCTTTTGCCAGGGTAACAACGAGGTTAAGTCTTTGCAAGGTTGAATTCGAACAACCCCGGCAACACTCGCATGAACTGGTGGCCGCGTCAATTGAGTAGGCGCAGCTTCTGCCATCGGTCGAAACTGTTATGTTGGTTGCTGTGGTTGGGCAGTGTCGAGACTCGTCAGTTCACTTTGTCTGTAATCCTGCGCGAATGATGTCACCTATCCGTTATGTTGAGTGCAAAGGTTACATTCGGGCAGAGGTTTCACAGCCAGACATAACGTGCAGCTCAAGTGAAGAAGTACTCACCACTCGCCCTCGAGTGAGTCTCGTGGTGGGCAAGAGTCTGAAGATGATGCCGCTTGCTTGACAACGAGCCCGCTTTGGCTGCGCATCTGCTGACGCAGTGCGTCGCGGATTATGTGAGGTAGTCGGAAATTAGGTACACAGGCATGCAAACATGTGCTGAAGCGGTCTCGGAAAGCATTGGCATGTGCAGTTTTTTGACTGGTGGGCCGGCCTGCAAACGGTTCAAGATCCCACGGCGGATGTATGAAGCAAGCAACAGAATAGAAGCAGAGGCTGCCAGCCCCGGCAGCCGTTTGGAAAGGACGAAGTGTCGCAGCTCAAAGTGTTGGCCCTTGCGCAGCGAGGTCTCGTTTCTCCACAAGTATGTCACGGTAGACATGCTGAAGTCGCAGCTCGATGAGCTTGCAGGGTCAGATCCTGTGATCAGTTCCAGGACTGGCAGAATCCTCAGTAAGCTGAGACTCTAGAACTGTGGGAGATTGACGGCCTTTGAGCAGAAGTGTGAACGCAATGAAGGATCGAAGATCAGTTCTCCCTGCTCTTTCCCACGGAAGCCTTTGCAGCACCACGAATTCCTGCAGATGTCAGCCTCTTTGACAAAACAGTGTGGCTGTCAGAAGTAACATCATTCATGCCACTCAATCTGCTCTGGCAATTGGTTCCTCTAAGTGCCATCATGCCCTGTGTCCAGCTCGAAGAACACGGAGAACGTCCCTGTCGAAGAACAAGTCAAGACTCCATTTTTCCCGAGGCCTTTCGGGGGACAGCACGGCGATGTCGAGTGCAGATGCCTTAGATCGGAGGTTCTCTGGTCATGCAGCAGAAATCTGCGCTTCATGTACCGTGTGCAATGGCTTTCAAAAGCGAGGCACGGGCCTGGCTTGACGGAAACCCTACCGATCCCTCCAGCAAGGACACAAGGCGGGGCATTGGACATGAAGATTGTGACATGTTCATTAGCTTTCACGCAGTATGCAGCTGGTGAATTGACAGGGATACTCCCGATTCGATTGTCGTTGCTCCAAGCTTCCGATCTGAGCCTTGGCCCGTTTGAGCTGTTCCTGCAAGAGTGGTGTTAACACTATGCCAATACTGCCGTCCGGACATCAGCAGCTGCCGCTATTCCTATTACCATGCTGCTGCTGCTACGACTGTTATGACGACGACGACTACTGCTAGTGTTAGTGCTACTACCACTGCCACTACCACAGCCACTACCAATACCACTGCCGCTACCACTACCACTCCCCTCTACTACCACTGACGCTGCCTGAAAGGCATTCGTCAAGCTGTCCTAGTCACAACCGGTTTCTCTATGTCCCCCCTTTGAAACGAGTGCGACTGCCGATGCTTGCGGGTGGAGAGAGACGAGCAGGAGCCGTAGCAGTGTAAGGGAGCAAGAGCAGGAGTGAAAAGGGGAGTAGGAGTAACTATGGGGGCTGTCGCTTGCTGCTGCTACTACTACCTCCTGGAGCCACGTGACGTTTGCCGTTGAGTTTTTTGAAGCGCAAGTGCTGGTGATTTCATGGTCAGGGGACAATTGTCCATGCAAAGATATGTGGAGTCGTCCAAGATTCCAAGGACCTGAGTAATTCGTCCAGTGACCAGGATGTTGGCGGAGCTTCCCGGCTGGGTTGCAACAAGAGTTTGGAAACTGATTGATTTCAATGTCGCGCAAGCGACTCCAGTGATGCAGCCGGAAATGTTCAGTGTGCGCTATCCGGATGCTACGCGAGGTTCCGCTTTCTCCACAAGGACAGACTTCTATACCAGGCCCTTCATACTCCGCAAGATATGAGCGGCATCAGCGGGGCCACCGAAACTCGCAGGTCGTGGCTTGGAGCGTCTGGCGCACTACAGCGAAGGCAGCAGTTAGAAATCCTGGGGGAGAGTTGTTGCCGTGATTCTACGTGTGCAGTTGTCACCAGGTGGCATGACGGTCTACCAGCTCTAGACGCGAAAACGCATCTTCAGGAGTTCTGGTCTTGCAATGTAAGCGTCAATTCCACGAGCTGTTGGTGATGCATTCCCGACTCCCGACTCCTTGGCATGTTGCCGGTGATGATTATTTTGCCCAATGACCTGCAGGAATTCTCAATTCTCTGGTGCACGGATGTGCCTTGTCTTGGTTGGTTGGATGCAGGCCTAGATCAGCATGTGAGGCAAGTGTCGAGGTTCACCGAGCCACCTCTCTGGCCCTGTTGCTTGAGGGGCTGTGTGCGACCGTCGTGCAAGGTTAGCTCCTGGCGCGAGTCTTCAGGACTTCTTTAATGTGAGCAGCATCTGGCTACTCCTGCATGATGGAGGGACTAATTCGAAAACGTCATGGCCCTTCGTCAGATATTTGGCTGCAACGCCGACAGCCATCCCCGAAGCTTTAATCGGAATGAAGATTAACTGATACAGTTCGTGTTGATTCAGAAGTCTCGATTCAATTTCGCAGCAGAGCTGCAGCGGGTTTACGGAAGCTCCTGAGCTGGCTGAACAAGGCTAGGCCTGGAATCCACTGAGGGCCTGTACAAATTCCCTCTGATTCTCAGAGAGGACGGAAAGTCTCTTTGCGAGTCGAGTCATCGCGACTTTTCAGCAAACCTTCCCGATCCTTCCTGTCCTCGCGACGACAGGTCGAAACAAACCGCATGGTCTGAGCCGGGCATTGGCCTCGGAAGCTATTTGTTATGATCCTGCGATGGTTTCGTGCTTCAGACCTTGCAGCCTCTCGGTGCCACTGCCGAAATCCCCACTTCCAAAACGAGCAGAGACTTGTAGCAGAATGCCTTGGTGTTCTTCTTCGTCGAGAGTCTTGATGGCTTTTTTTTCCGAAGTGTGGCCGACACGGCTCGCGCGCCGGGGGGGCGGCGCGGGCCCAGGCCCCAGGCCCGGGGCCGAAGTGGCAGTCCGTTTGGCTGGGAAGAGGCCATCGGTCCACGGTCAGACTTAGGAATAAAATCTCGCGCTAAGCAGAGCCCAGAAATCCTGACCAGACCGATGCCGTGCGGAAGATTTGCAGGTTGTACTCCAGTTGGTGGCTGATGGGTGTTTCAACAGCCCCAAACGGATGGTGGGGAGTTCAGGCCCTAGGATAGCGAGCTGTTCAAGTTTCTAAGGACAGAAAGCGACTGCTGTGACCACGCACAGGTTGGGGTCTCGTGCTGATGTGACCGCATTGAATTCTCCATCCATTCTGAATCCCACCGCAGGGACGGCGACCTAGACTCCCCCAGGAATCCACGACGGACGTATACATCCAACTCGGCCGAACTGTGATTGACTCTGCCCCGAACACCAGCTTTTTCAAGCTACAGTCGCCACCCTGCTTGTTCTTGTCCCAGCTGGAGACATGTCACACTCCCAAGGGTTGTGTTCGCGGCTGTAAGCACCAGAGCCGAAAGCCGTCTCACTGGCCACAACCTGGGCTGAAAGACTTGTGTACAGACAAGTTCGTTTCAATCTATGCTGTGGTTGTTTTTGGCTGCGACTGTCACACACATCTGGTCGCAACAACTGACGCAGTAAGGAGCTTGGTTGTGCAGCTGCCATGCTTTCAGAGACAGTCGCTGTGCCACAAGATCTTTGTGGGAAGCTTGATCCGGCCCGCTCGCCCCCTTGGCGGAAAGCGGATTCGGAGATCTTACGACTCTTACGCATCAGACCCTTACGCTTCAGGCGTACCTGTGCAGAACCTGGGCTCTTACTGCAAGTGTCACTGATGACCAATGCCACCGCCACATCGACGTCTTTTGCATCCATCCATACTGTGTCGAAGCAATTAAAGGTTGCGACAGTCTCAGGCAAGCACAAGCATCTTCCGGCCAAAGCTCGGCACGCTTCGATACTTCGTGATGCATCAGACTTCAGCAGGCATGCTATGCTTTTCCGTCATTTTAGTGCGTGCTAGACCGCTGCGCTTGTAGTTAAAGGGTACCTTCCGGCTATCCCAAAGAAGTTTTCTATTGGTTAGCAGGGCCTAGCACGCTGGGCACGTAGTACATCTCTTCAGCAGCGTGCATAACCAAGGATCAGAAATTTTAATGCGGTGCAACCGAGATTGACTTTGCAGTCGACCAGACTGCTCAAAGCAGGCTGTGCCTTCGTCAATCTGACGCTGCGAGGGAATCGCCTCGCACCATTTCCCCTTGGAGGATGCGCGACTGCCTTCGCCACACAATCCAAGATCAGACACTATCAGCTTTTACAAACCCTTAGGCCACGGCAAAAGAAGGGGCCGCACCACGCTTGCTTCACAGCAGACGAGCCTGCCTCAACCTCTCACGTGCGTGGTGTTCTCGATGCTGCAGGTTACGCTGACATGGGCATTGAGGGAATGCGATCCATTCTGGAGGACTGCGCAGTCGCGGAGAAACGTACTAGGGCTCATTACCACATGACGGCATGCCCAGAAG
Source organism: Symbiodinium sp. CCMP2456 (assembly GCA_905221635.1). Classification (NCBI taxonomy): domain Eukaryota; class Dinophyceae; order Suessiales; family Symbiodiniaceae; genus Symbiodinium; species Symbiodinium sp. CCMP2456. The sequence goes on along the minus strand of CAJNDV010025158.1, from coordinate 33,120 downwards.
GTCGGGCTGGATATCCAGGGATCTGATAGCAGTGCTTTCAGGAGCGAAGCGCGAGCTTCAGCAGCTTTGTGAACGCAGACACCGGACCTGTGCCAGTGGCAGGCGCCGACTGACGGATGATGCTGCCCTCCCGGCCCCCGCACGCAACAGAGGGCGAGTCTGGAAGGCGCTGCACCTCTGCCCACATCGCTGCTGGGTTTGGCGAGTCGCCTCGAGGAGCACGGGCGGGAGCTGGTAGAGGCGACTGTAGCTGCTGCGGCTCTTCGATTCTGCTGGTGCTACTCAGGACCTGACAAGCTCCATTCCGACGCTTGACAGTTCACTCTGTGGCAACGGGTGGCAAAGCAAAGCACAGGACTGTGAAATGCAAGTCGCATTGTTCTCCAGGTCATTCAGGAATCTGTTGAGCAGGTTCGCAGACACCAGCATGTATTTCCCAAGAAAGACATGTTGCTTGAGGAGCACGTGGATGTCAGCGCATTGTTTTGCTGCATGCAGGATGTTGCATCGCAGCTGGATGGACAGGACATGGGAGCCCGTTCTGAGCCCCGATTCTGAGGTAGTTGGAAGTTACAAGTGAACCCCGATACACATCCAGCAGTGCTGGCATTGCAAGCTTGGTGCCCCGATAGATTTTCGGTCGTTTTGTACCAGGTTGTGCGTGTGCGCGCGCGCGCGCGGGTGTGTGTCTGTGTGTGCGGACCTGTGTTACTAAGGGGACCCAGAGTGTTTGCAATACTGTCGAACAATGCTGATACGGAAACATCTCTGAACAAGGTCAGTTGCATTCTTGCAGGGGCATGTGGCACTCATGTCCTACCATATGCAACGAAGCTGTGGACATGAGTGGGAAGCGTGAACTGACCATTCTCGTGTACCTGCAAAGAGTCGCTCGTGGGTCACAGTTGTGGCAGCTTGGGGACTCAGTAGTGATTGCCACAGTCATGTGCATGTTAGTGATGTTTGGATTGCAACTTTGGGTGCAGTTGCCTTGTACAAGAAACATGGCACACTTTTGAAGATGAGCCTCGAGGCCAGACAGGTACCGGAACCCCTGAAAGCTTAATGCTTTCGTGATACATCAAGCAGTGCTTGATAATCAATTGATGAGTGACTGCGAGATGGATGCCTGGGTGTGTACCAGGTAGTTGCGAGCTTGTCTTGTATTCGTTTATCGTGCTACCTGCGTTGCAGTCAGCCCGTGCAAGTACTTGCCAGGTTACAAACGATAAAGGCAGGGATGCATTGATTGGTTCCCGAAGTGGAGCCGCCAGCTACGACCGAAACCTCAGCTCTGATGGTGCCGGCATCCGATTTCCTCTGTCGCGATGTTTTCTTCGTTACTGACCTCATGTCAGCTTTCGATGCCAGGTTGCATTGCAGGTCTTGACTTTTCCAGATCCGATGGAACCACCAGCTGTGCTGTCCGCAGACCACGACCTCAGCTCCGAGACAAAATCCCATTAGGATCGCCCATAGAATCATGTCGTGGAACCTTGATCGAGACTGGTCCACTTCGTCATGGGCAAGTTCGTCTTGGGATAAGAATGGTTCGTCGGGTTGGAACAACCGTGATTGGCAACGAGGACCCAGTAACTACTCGGGATCATCGCCACCTTCGCAATCGTCGGTGCCGAGTGGAAATGTTTCAATTCCTTCGTCTTTTGCCCCGGACTGGGAGTGCTGCGACACCAATCCTGTGTCGAACAAGAAGTTCTTTCGAAACATTCTATCGAGACCATGGTCCACAAAAAGTGGACTTGCTGGCAAGGCTATCGCGAACCTTTGTGTGACTGAACTGACGCGAAAGGGGCTCGATGATTTCAGTCTCCGAAGCTTATCCAACGGAGAATTCCAGAGCATAGTGTTTGTCAAATCGATTTCTGAAGCAGTCTTTGTTTCCAACGCTCCGACATATCCGGCAGGATCGCATCGATTTAGATGGCGTGGCAGCCAACGTGCACGGCCCGGCGGTTGATGCAACCGCTGCTTGGCGAAAGTGTTTCAACGATCAAGGCGAACTCACCGCCGATCACCGAGCCAAGTCACAAACGCCAGAAGGTGAGGGGCCAAGCGCAAACTCGGACAGGCTGGCCTGGCCCTGACTTCCTGATAAGAAGCCGCGAGGTGCACAGAGCCACACAGCTCCTGCACTACCGACGGCGTCAGCCAAGACTTCGGCTGATCAGATAGTAGAGAAAGTGACTCAGCCGAGCTCAGTGCCTTCTTCGATCACCCAAGATGCTGTTGACAAATGGCTCAAGAAGCATCAGGGCCAGTTTCGTGGCAAAGCCGCAGCTTTTTACAAACATGTGGCAGAGATTTGTTCCGTGCTGAAGTCCTCTGAAGCCAAACGGCAGGATCTCGCCGACGCAGCTGTAAAGTACGGTCTGCAGAAGAGCCATGCAGGCCATCTTTTGCCAATCTGTCCACTTTTATCGGTGCTTGTCAATTTGAAGCTGCTTGACTAGCCAACGAGGCCAAGCAAGTGCACACTGAGCCCATTGCAGTTCGTAAGAGACTTGCGTCGGCAGTGTGTACTTTGGGAAGCGCAGCAGCCTTTATGCTGGAACATGGGGATGGAATTCCGAAGACCCCATTGATCTGGCTGCGCACCTTGATGTGCTGGGTTCTGCTGTTTCATGTCGCAGCACCCGGGTCATCGTTTAAAGTGGACAGCCATCGGTCCAAAATTCTTCATAAACTTCAACAGTTCGGAGTGCATCCCGATGCACTACACTACTCATTGTTTGAGAAACCGAACACTGTATATTGCAGTTTTTAAGCCGATTTCGACATTTGCCGCTTCCGGGCTGGCTACTGTCAACCTTCGTCCCTGCTGTATGTGGGAAGCACTGCTGTCGGTGCACGCAAACGCCGTTTGAATCGTATGGCAGTGTACAGACGAATTAAAAAACTGAGTTTGTGGATGCCGAATTGTCCCTGCGGCATTGGGCATCGCGTGACAATGTTTTTCAATTCGCTTTGGTGCCTGCAGTCGTATGAGAACTACTAGCTGGCATGGCTCATCGCGCAGCAGCAAACACTGTTGAACTATCCACGAGCAATGTCTCATCAAGAAGACTGCTCTTGGCTTTCAGATTTCGTCAAAACGAAGAGCCTCATTGTATGACAGATGCATCGTCGCAGCCGGAGATTCTTCATCAAAGATTCCAGGGAACTTGCGTGGGGATTGCTGTTCAAGCTGGGATCCCGCGCACGAGCAGCTGTTGAAACACGAAAGCTCCTCAGATCCAAACAGGCGGCTGATGAGGAAGTGTATGCCCTCATCAAGCTTAGTCGCAACATTGAGAATCCTCATCGCAACACAGTGCAAGGGCTGCTGAAAGGTGTGGTCAAATTTCGCACCGCAACGCACTGGCCCAGAACATCCAGACCTCTGGGTGTTCTGCCATTGTCTCCAACCCAGTTTATGGCGGAGTGTGAGAAACGGTTGAAGAGTCTCGTTCTCCAACACAAGTATCTGTTTCCCTCTTCTCATGTTCTCAAGAACAGCCTCTGACAGGTTCCGCGTCAGAGCATCAAGACGTTTCTTCACAACTTTCAATCCTGGGAAGAAACCATGTGGGTTCCAGACTTCCAACTGGACTCGGTCCCAGGCCCGAGTGCTAAGTATCGGAACGGACTTCCGGATCGTTGCTTTTCTTCGGGTCATGTTGCTGCAGGCCTGGAACATTTCCAGGCCATGTTTCCTGGATGCAGCAACATTACATCGGCCAGTGCTGCCAGCACATTTTCTCAGGCCGTAGTCACTGGATGGCCAAGTCCAGAGCTCTGTTGGCTCAAGCGGCACAGGCTGCCAGGCATTCTTCGCCCGATGTTTCAAGAGTTTTGTGAAAACCAATGGCGACAACACGTCACCACCTTGGAGCATAGCTCCAGGCTGAACTGGGCCATGTTTCAGAAGGTCAAGTCAGCATTGCATAAAGATTTGGTGTTGTACAATGAGGACCATCATCCCAGTCGCATTATGTGCTTCTGTCCTCGTTTCTTCCTTCGTGGGCTGTGTGACACATGGGCTGGTCCCTCAGTGTTCAAGAGCTTGGAGGGATCGCCAGAACAATGGCGACAAAGAATGCTGGATCAAATCCCGGCGCACTTCTCCAGACGATATTCCTGGAATTTCTCCACCATTGCGAAGCTGCCCCCAGGGCACAGTATTTTGAAACGCAAAAAACAACTCACCAAGGGGCGGACTATCATCTCGACAGGCACCCTTTGCGAATGGCATGGTCGAGCGTCGAGGTGGCATGTTCAAAGAAGTGTACTACCGTACCAAGGAGCTCATCCAGCTGTCAACGATCGAAGAGATCGAGACGATGATTTTCGGGGTGAGATGGAGTCTCCAGATGCTCACCAACAAGAGTGGCTATTCGCCGGCTCAAAGAGTTTTAGGCGAGCAGCCGAGTCTCTGGCTGGATATTCTGTCCGAACAGCGACGGTACCGAGTCAAGATGAGGCCTGGCCGAGACCACATGCAATCAGGACGGCAGCCCGCAAAGCTTTGATGGAGGTGGTGGATGCCAAGGCCAGGCTGGCACGTGCAAGGCTTGCTCGACCCCGACGACGAATTGAACGACTTCGTTATTGGTGAGGGTGAGCTGTGACTGTGTGGCGAATTGGCACGGGAGTTTCCAATCCGTGTCTTGTTGCTATGCACAAGCTTTTAGGCAATGCACACAAATAACAACATCTAGGTTTCGATGTATCTAAATCCAGCCAAGAGTACGCCCATCTTGTCGAAAATGAGTGAGTGAGTGAGGGAGTGAGTGAGTGAGTGAGTGTTTGTATTTGACTGAACCTGTAGATGCAGCCGGTGTTTGCCAGGACGATGTGTTCGCCGGCATGGATGCCGGCCATGACCTCAGCTGTTCGAACGGACCAGTAAAGACAATATTGGTGGTAGAAGGGAAGGCAGGACAGGAGCGATGACAACAGCGATGCTGACTTTGCGAGCCGGGCCATGCCGTTCGTGCGTACTGAGCTTGGCGGAAGTGGCGCTTGATTGTAAGTTTTTTTGTAGCACGGTGCGCGCTGACTATGCCCGTTTACTCCGCAACATCAATAGTTTGATCAGGTCAGGTCATGATCCTCATGCAGTTCGACTTCCTGCGCCGGGCAGTGGAAGCTTTGGCTGTTGGGGCGTCGCTGGCGCTCCAGGCTGCAAACCTCGCGAGCGCTGCAAACTGCATGCTTGAAGCCATGCACCCACTCAAACAAACCTGCTGGCATGGAGTCTTGGTGCATCTTGTCGAGCCAGAACTAGCCGTAACTAGCCACTGCCGAGCTTCTCCGAAGTTTGCTCCATGGAGTGCTTCCCATCCTTCCTGCGCTGTGGATTGGGGCTGATTCCTTGCAGTTCAGAAAGTTGAATGTTTCCCAGGGCTTGGAACTGATAACGATTGTGATCAAAATCAGGCAGCAGCCCTGGCCGCCATTGCAGAAGTCAACTGCGAGATGAAGTTCTCTCCGCGCACAGCTGCTGTTTCTGCTGTGGACAGCGTGCAGGATGCGGCGAATGGCCTGCTGGCTTGGGAATGGCTCACGGTTGGGGATATTCAGGTCCAGTGCTTGTTGCATCCCTTCGCCAAGCCCCGCATCCTCGATGCTGCACCCCACTTCTCCACCACACCCCATCACCACCACCCCTCACCCCTCACCCCCCCAACCCCACTTACTACAGTGTTCTGCAACTGCAACTGTAACAAATGGCGAGGCATCTTCACGAAGCTCGTTGAGGTGCTCCCACCTCCCAGCGGCTTGTCGGCCTCAACACCACTGCGACGCTGTCTGAGCGACCGTCTCCAGGACGAGTGATGCTGCCTCTACTTCATAGCTTCCCCCGTCCTTCAGCTTGCAAGCCTCTGGTACTCCCTGTCCCGCAACTGCCTCTCCATGCTTAGATTCTGCGTCTTGCAGGATGCGAAAGACAGATTACCACAGGCCCGGCTATGGTCTGTGAAACTTAAAGTGGCGGCCTTGATAGTGTGGTCAGCGGGCTCATGTTGCAAGGCCTCCGTGGCGCTGGTCGCTAGCACTCGGCCGCTTCTGTCTCTGGACTTCTGCGGTGTCTAGGCTGATGTCGAACAGGTTTCTGCGTGGCTCCTTCGGAGGCCTTGTATCCGAGGCCGCCTCTTTAACGCCACAGCGCACGAAGTGCTGTCTGCTGCACCATATGCCGGCGACGCTGCTTTCAAGTCTGCGACGGAACTGTTCGCTGTCAATGGCGAGCAGCGACACATGCGACCTGGCACATGCAGTGCATGTTGAATCTTGTCTATGGTGTAGTGTAGCCTAAGCCGGGGACACACCGAGGCAGTCGGATACCTCGAAGAGAGACTTGGCATCTGTCAGTCCTTGTTTGGGTTTTAGCACAGGGAACCAAGTAGCTGCCTGCAAGGCAGCCCCGACCGAGGTCTTGCGTTTGTTGGCCCCTTCGCCAACTACGCAACACGAACTGGCACAGCAACATCCGCCTTCACATCAGGCGACCAGGCCAGACTTGCCTGCATTGCCTGCAGTCTCGCAATGTCTCTTGCGTATCGCCGTTGGTAAATGCCAGGTCATCCAATTGCACGCTGTTCAGGAGATGACGCTCCGGGGCGCGGCACCCGAGGTGGAGGCGGCCCGTCTGTGGCAAGCGTTTCACGCACCACCGTAAGATGGCTGAACTGCACCAGAAGGTCGTTGTGTGCACGAATCTGTACGGCAGAGCCATTGGGCTGAGCTGTGCACAAGTACAATAGCAAGTGCGCCTAGATAGCATAGCGAATCATCTCTGCAAATGCGCACATCGGACTGACAACGATGGAATTGTAGATTCAGGCGAAGCAGCAGAAGCTGTTGCAATGTGATGAAGAGTCAGCCTTGCGGCCAGGAGTCATTGAACCTTTGCACCAGCGAGCAGCTCCTCGAGCTGGTAAGTCTCAGCGTGGAGGTGCATCTGTAAGCAAGAGATGATTTGCAGGCTAGGGCCGTTTGCAAAGACTTAGCATCCGTGTGCATCGACCGGTGATACCGAACCATCACCATTCCTGCTTCCTGCGTCCCATGGGCAGTAGCTGTTGTAAAGATAAGCAAATTTCTGTCAGGTCTGCCCACAGGCCACGTGTGACGAGACCTGTCAGCCCGGCTGCTTTCGGCGACCGGATGGCGTTTTAAAGATAATGTAGGCGGACGGATCTCGTAGAAAGCCCTCGCACGACTTGCAACCGATGACAAGGACATGTTAGTGTCGGCGGAAAGGGTGATGCCTCGTCAAGGTGTAGCCATGCATGCAGAAAGGTCGATGGCTCTAAGGCTCTAAGCAAGGCAACTCTGTGCTTTCGTGGCCATCACGGTTGTGACAGTTGTGACACATCTCCAGAATTCAGTCTTCGATCTTGCTTTGACCGAGGTGGGGCTCCTGCAGTTTCGGGCTATGCAGCCAAGCTCAAGATGGGTTCTGGGCAGACAACGGCTTGATTCAGGCACCGTTGCAGTCAGTGGACGCATGGATCAGTTCGGCGCCGCTTGCAAGTTTCATCGTCATGACACTGCCTGGTTCTGGAGGTTTGTGACCCTGTGGATGGAAATGGTGTTTTCTACATCTTTGGTTGGCCGAACAGTTCGTGCCCATTTATCTGCGAGAAGGCAAGGATTTGATTGGCACACGGCAGAGTGTCATGGTGTCGATCTTGCACGTGTTCAGTCTTTCAGCAGCGCTAATATGGATTACTTAGATGATTACTTCAGGCAGATGAGCATCCTTGGAGCCGATCGTGCGCTCCAGTTGGCCCCGGCTACTTCTCTCCCACATGTGGCGGCCCCAGCCTCCACCGGGCCTGGTCCCACGGATCTCTCTTCCGTCTTCCGTTGTGACAGTTTCTGCTCAGGCAACAATACTTGGGAAGCTTGCTCTGGGCCAGAGGGGATGTCCGATGCTTGACTTAAAGCGCCACCATGGACCCGTCCGGCATGATGCGAGTTGAGCTCCAACTCCAACCTGAGGACGAGCTGTTCAATGCAGTGGCAAACTTTACCACAGCAGGGCATGGTGCACCAGATGGCTGTGAGATCACTCTTGTGTTTCCTATGGCACTGCCGGCTTCAATCGGATACTCGCCATGCACTGTTGAGTGGCACACTTGTGTGCGAAGTAACAATCGCAACGGCGTAGCTGCCTTAAGCACTCTGGTCCAAGCTCGGCGCTTCAGCTTTTCTTTTAGCCTCCTTTGTGCCTTCGGCGGTCATGGCATCCGACCCTCGCACCATTGCGGCGGACCTCACTGCTGCTCTGGGCGCGGCGCGCCGCATGGGCTGGGCTCCCGTGCTGGGGGAGCTGTCGGCGGATGCCATTGCCGACCTGAACGACGCAGCCCATGCGGCGAATCTTCTTCTCGAGGGCACGGCGGCTGGGATGAGCGGCGCCGGGACTTTGGAGAATATTCCTGAGGTCGGCGAGGACTCCGACGATGATGTGGTTCTGGGGCACCACTGGTGGCGACGGGAATGGCAGGAGGTGCTGCCTCGGCGGTGGCCTCGCCCAAAGCCGCGGCGCCAACACCTATTGCGCCTACACCACCGACGCCATCTGCGGCGGGAGCCCAAGTGGCACCCCCAGTCAAGGCGACGCCTCCTGATCTATTGGCGCCGCCCCCGATGGCTACTCCGACGGCGACCTCCAGGGCACCTTCACCGGTGGCCGCGGACGTCTTCATCGGCGCCGCCACCAAGGCCAGGGCCAAAGCGCTGCTGGCGGCGCGAGCGGACCCTTGGGAGGTCGCGACGCTCACATCTATGCCAGCCTCGGGCAGGTTCGGTGCGGCGGGCACCTCCGGATCCAAGGGCCATCTTCGCGGCGCTCAAGGTGCAGGAGGCCGCCTCCCACTCTGAAGCGGCGTCGTCCGAGTCGCGGCCGCCTTTCTTCACAGGCCTATAGCGGCGATGGAGGCAGAATCGGCGCTGGCTTCGGGGGCAACCACGCCGACGGCGCAGCCCAAGCACAAGGGGCCGCCAGCGACCACCATCCCGCCCACGGCGCTGACGGTGCACCCCAGCCGTGAGCAGCCCGGCGGTGGCCACATTCACCCCGACCTTGGCATCGCGGCGTCTGTCACAGTGCCAGCGGCGGCGCCACAGCAGCCGACGCAGGCCACAGTTCCCATCAAGGCGGCGCCGGCTTCTAGGCGGCGCTGGCCCAGATCAGACAGGCAGAGCCAGCCGGGCCGGAGGCGGCGCTGCTTTTCAAGGCTGCGCCAGCACCGCCAATAGCGGCGCCCGCCACCCAGGCGACGGAGATTCCTGTGAAGGCGGCGCCGGCCTCTGGACAGACAGCCGCGGCGGGAGAGGCCACCGCTCAGGTCCAGGCCCCCGCAAAAGCGGCGCCGCCACCGCTCCTGGAGCCCTGGGAGGAGCCGCCTGGGGCGGCCAGGCCCCCTGGACGGCGGAAGAGGCCGGGGACATCTCGCCGGAGTACTTCGACTACAACGGCGAATGGAAAGGGCCGGCGCGTCCGCAGAGGAGCCAGGTCCCGGCCAACCTGCGGCGCTCTGCCTACTCATCCCTCCAGGAGCTGCGCGAGATCGAGGCCAACGGCGCGGTGCCCCGCCCACCGACGCCACGCCGCGGCGAGGACAGGCCCGAGACGGACTACCCGTTCTTGCGGCGACTGCCTCCGGGCGTTGTCGGCGCCAGGATCACCCTGTGCCACAGCCGCGAAGAACGGCGCATAGTCGGGTGGTGTGCACATCCTTGCACTGTGCCCCACCGCGAGGTCTGCGGCGGAGAGGGAAGATGCCTCCGGCCGGTGGCCCTCGGGGGCCAAGGAGCACACGGCGCTTCAGTGCTCGCAGTGCGAAGGCCTCACTGACAGGGGGCGGCGCTAGGCGCCCCATGGCCGGGCGATGGACCTCGGCGGGATCTTCTTCGGCACTGGCTTTGGCCGGCGACGACGCCTTCCCGATGGTCACGCTCGGCGTGGTTTTGCTTGATCAGAGTCCTTTTGTGCATGTTTCGCGGCGCTCGGCGAAGGCCGACGCCTGCACCTAGATATGAGCCGCGCCCCGGCGCCAAAAAGAGTGGATGCACTTGTCTGAGCGGCGTGCTTCTCGGTTGCCTGCTGTTGTCTGCTCCCCCTTGCCCGGCGCCCGAGCCTAGCCCGCAGCCCCTTTGGGCCCGAAGTCAGAAGCCAGCGCGGCGCCGCTCCCCTTCCTTACTTTGGCTCGATGGCGGCGGCGCCGGCTTCGGAAGTTCAGCCGGGCGCCTTCGCGGCGTTCCTGGCCGAAGTGTCTGCAGCAGGCGGCGGGGCTTGCGTGACTACCTTTGCAGCCTTGGGGGTCACCTCGCGCTCGGCGGTCGGGCCCGCGGGACCAGCACTACTGCAGGCCGGCGTGCCCGAACAGGTCATCGTGGCCCTGGCCGTTCCGGCGGTGCCGACCATCCCGCCAGAGCAGCGCGGCGCTGGTGCCGAGGAGGGCTGACCTACCTTACCGGCGGCCGGCCCAGCGCGCCTCGATCCAGGCAACCCAAGGAACACCCAGCAGGCCATCGACGCACTGGAGGGGGCTAGACTCTACCACCCGGCGGTCTGTGGACTTAAAACTGGCGGCGAGGCACGGCGTGGAGCCGTGGCCGATGACACACAGGAAGATCTAGATCCTGACGGCGTGCCTCAAGGACGGCGGCTACAAGTCGGCCCAGCTCTATACATCGACGCGGCCCTCTACCACCACGAGCACGTGCTCCAGCATGAGGTCTCGGCGTCCATGAGAAAGGCAGCCAGGCGTTTGGCCAGGGCGGCGATCAGGGGCATCCCCGGCGCCAAGCTCAAGCAGGCCTTCGACCTCGGCGTCCTCGCGGTGCTGGTGCGGTTCGGCCCGGCGGACGGACCCTTGGATTGCCGACGGCCGCACCACGCCGTCGACGTGGTCATCATAGCCTGTTGGTTTATGCTCCGTGAGATTGAGATAGCCGGCGCCCGAGTTCAGGACATCACCCTGTCCTCGGCGACCTTCGGCGGAGGCATTACTCTGGACATACCTTTGCGCTAGACGGCGCAGGGGGGCGAGGCGGAGCTAACCCGCTCCCTACGCTGTGTCTGCACGGCGGCGGTGCATCCTCTATGCCCGGCGTGCGCCGCCCGACGCCACCTTGCCAGGCTTCACGCCGATGGGCAGAAGGAGCCCACAGCGGCGCTCTTCCCGACCTCCACAACAGAGGCTCGGACCAAGGCGGCGTCGCTGGAGATGTTCCGCCTTGTGCTTGAGGCCTGCGGCGTGGAAACACACATGACCACGCCCGACGGAGACCGGGTGCCCATCTTCGGCGGACACGCGGCCAGAGTGTCCGGGGCCACATTTTTGGCGGCCCGCGGCGTGGCCGTCGCCGTCATCCAAGTGCGGCGGTCGAACGCTACACGCAGGCAGCCCCACTGACCTACGCTGCGGCGGCCATACCGGCACAAGCCCTGGCGATACGGCCGGCGCAGCCGACGACGGGACAGGACGCTCAGCCTGCACCCGCGGCGGCCATTGCCGACGGCGACCACACCGAAGAGGGCGCATCGACGCCGCAGGCGGGGCTACCAGCCGGAAGCTTGGACGATCTGCCGGCGGTGGACTTCGTTCAGGGTCCTATCCGCCCGGCGGTGGTTGCAGCAACGGTCGGCGAAGAGGCCGCTTCATCATGAACGCCAAGACGAGGGTGATTCACCTCCCCGGCGTGGACGAGGCGGCCACAGATAAACCGGCCTACGGCGTGCGCCAATTCTTCCGGTTGTCGGCAGAGCCCCCGGTGCCAGAGGTGCTTCCCTGTGTTGGCNNATGGAGGTGGAGTCCTCGGGCTCCGGATCCTCCACGTCTTCCGACGATTCCTCTCAGTCGGAGTGATTTCGGCGGCCTTGCCTTCAAAAAGTTTTGCTCCACTTGCTAGGTTTGTCGGCGGTCGGGTTCGCGCTTGACCTCTCCGACGTAGATTTTTGATTGCTTAAGCAACTGGCCCCGAGTCACCCCAGCCATGGCGGCGGCAGCGGCACCAACTATCCCCACGGCCGCGGCGGCGATGGCTTCGCTCGATGACTTGCTCACCACGGCCGGCGCAGCCACGCCCATCAAGGAGTACATTGCGGCGCGTGGCATTTCGGCCACGCCCGCCTTGGTGCTGATTGCAGAAGACGCGGCGGCCTTCACCGACAAGGTGGTGCAGCCGTTCCTCTCCGGCGTCACCCTCCAGGGAGCCATGCACAAGGCCGCGGCGGGCGACGAGGGCGTCTCCAAGGCCATCCTTGTGCACTTGTTCACCGAGGCACGGCGACAATGGCAGGCAGCCGCAGCGACACCGCCGGCGCCACCTCCCGGGACAACGCCGGCGGCCGCCCCGCTCGCGGCGACATCACAGGCTACAGCCGCGGCGTGCGAGGAGAAGCCACCTAAGTCCTTCAGCCAATATATGGGCGGCGCAGGTGCGGACCTACGAGGAGAAGACCATCGACGGCGTCAAGCGGACCTTTGCCGCAGAGAAGCTCCTCGGCGCCGAAGAGGTCCTGGCGAGGCTGTGGCACGAACACACCAGGTCCAAGGACTATAAGCCCCTCGGCATCGGCGAGATAGTATCGCGGCGAACCTGGACCTCGGGCGGCGACCTCAACGCCATGGCCTCCTCTATATAGGTCCTCCTCGAGTGCCGGCGCCAAGATCCTCAAGCTCATCAACGACAAGCTCGTGGCCGAGGACAGCGACGAGTGGGCGCCCAAAGGCATCATGCTGACCCTCGACGGGATCGAGGCGGCGAAGTGGGCTTGGATCCTCTGCGGTTATGACGAGGAACGGCGGGTGGAACGCTTTACATGCAGACTGGTTCGGCGAAAAAGCCCGATCCAAGCAAGCATCCATCCCGGCGGTCCACTCCTTCTGGGCGGACGCTATGTGGAAGCTTTGCGCCGACATGCGGCGCGGCATCACCTTCGGCGAGGCCACCCGCAACATCATGTCGGACACGGCGACCTGGAATGAGCACATCATGGCCCACGCCGCCGCGACGGCCACCGAGAAGCAGCAGCCCACGCCCGGCGCCACCGCGACCGCCCCGCACCTGCGGACCCAGAAAACCAGCCCGTCAAAGGGAAAGGGCGCCGTTGGAGGCCACGGCGGCCCAGGGCCCCCGAGAGGCACCAGAAAGGGCCGGGCCGCGGCGGCCAGCCGCAACAGCAGCAGCAGTTTCAGGCCAGGGGCGGCGACGAAGCCGGGGACTGGGGCAACCAAGGCAACCGCGGCGGCGGCCAGCAGTGGAACCAGTGGACCGGCGGAAGCAAGCGCCAACACTGGGACGAGCAGGGCGCCGACGCCTGGAAACAGCCGGGCCAAGGCGGCGGCGACTGGAAGCGCCGACGCTATAGGGACGGCCCCCTGGCTGCTCTGGGACTTGGTCGGCGAGCCCGCGGCCATCTTCACCTGGGAGACGGACAAGACGGCGCTGGCTGTGGCCGAGGGCTCCAGAACCGCGGCGACGTTGCCCAGAACAGCCCCGACGACGTGGCAGCACAGGTCAGCCGGGTCGACCCAGCGGTGCGTGCATGGTGCTGTTCTGCGTGGCGCCGCCCTGCCAGGACTTCTCAAGGGTGGCCCACGACGGCGACCGGGGCAGCCTCTTCCTCTCGGCGGTGGAGTTCATGTTGGAGATCAGACGATTGGTCGCACCTCGGCGTTTCGGCTTCATCTTCGAGAACGTCGAGATGTCGACGGCGGACGCCAAGCAGATCTCCTCTGCCCTCGGCGCCCAACCGATCCTGGTCGACGCCGCCGACTTCGGCTGGATTGGCCGGCCACGCCTTTGGTGGCTGTCGGCGAATTGGAACCAGATGCGCTTGGACCCCGAGACCGGCGACCCCCTCCAGTGGTCCCGGAAGGGCCCCTGGGACCGACTTAGAGTCGAGGAGGCCCGGCGAGCGGCGCACACATTGGACATGGACGGCTTCACCTTCGACGACTCAGTGCTGTCAGGGAGGCGACGACGAGAACGGCAGAGCGGCGCCCAGAGGGTGTGGTGGGAAGATACCAGCCGACGCTCAGCAAAGGTGGCTGGCAGACCGGCGCCAGTTCGCCCCCTGACACTACGTCCGAGAGGCGATGGCGGTCGGGCCCGACGGCAAGCTCTCCATACCGGCGCCGAAGGCCAAGGAGCAGCTCCACCACATCCTGGCGGACTTCACCAGATGGGCCGGCGCGGCAGAGATCGACGACCGAGCCCGCCACCGCCTTATTGGCAATGGCTGGCACTGGGGTGTGGCTCGGCGCCTGCTGCTCATACTGGTGGTGGCCACCAGCTGGACTCAGTCACAGGCGGCGCCGGCGGGCCCACCACGCACTGTGGCATCACTATGGAGACACGGCGGCCCGGTCATGGGGCCGGCACCGGCCCAGCACGACGGCCCCGACGCCATGGAGCACCTCGACGAAGACCAGCACTGGCATTGATCGGCGACCATCCCGCATGCGCGCCACGCCTGCCATTGAGCCGGCATGGGACATCCGGCGCAGGTGGAGACACGACCTGGCAAGGATCCGGCGCGAGGTTGTCGACGAGGTGAAGCTTCTCATCGAAGACAAAGCCGAGGAGACGGCGGCCTGGATGGCGGCGAGGACGCACGCAGTCAGGTCAACCTACTCCACCCCGGACAAACCGGCGGTTACACAGATACCGGTCTTGCTGGAGCTCTTACGGCGCTTGAACTACCCGGACCTCCCGAACCTCACGGCGGACCTGACCGACGGCTTCGACATGATCGGCGCACTGCGCCCGGGACCAGGGTGGCGAAAAAGGACCGACGACCGCTACAAGTACCCGGCGTCCTTCGACACCCTTAGGCAGGTTAATGCCGACTATGTGCGGCGCAAGGTGGCCACGGCGAGCACCAACGAGCACACCGAGACCCTGCTGAAGGAGCTCGTCGACGAGGTGAAGCTGGGGCGGGTCATTGGGCCCACCAGACCGCCGACGTGGCTCGAGGCTACAGCGCTGCCATGGGCCCTCGGCGCCACAGAGCTGGTGGAACCGCCACCCGGCGAGGCCTTCCTCGCGGCGTCTTTCGCCATCATCCAGATCGATGAGAACGGCGAGCCCAAGATTCGCCGCGGCGAGGATTGGCGGCGCTCCGGACACAACACCACCATCGCGGCGGACGATGTGCCGACCCATCACTTCATAGGCGCCTTCGTCGACCTGGCGCGGCGCATGGCACCAGACGGCGTCATCCTGGTGTTTGGGCATGATCTCCTGAAGGCCTACCGCAAATGGCCGGTCAAGCACCCGGCGCATTGCGGCACATTCGTGGCTACATCGGCGGGGATGACTTTCTGGTTTCATCTGGCGATGAACTTCGGCGCCGCTGCCTCAGTGTGGAATTTTAACAGGGGCGGCGATGCTTTGCAGCAGCTCCTGCGTGGTCTCCTTCTCCTCACGGCGGGGCACTGTGTCGACGACTTTAACGGCCTGGAGTTTGAGGAGCTCGGCGAGTCGGCGGGCAGATCCTTCGAGGAGCTCTTCGCGGCACTTGGTTTCCGCATAAAGGCTTCCAAGTCCCAGCCGGCGGTGCCGAAGCACGTGGTCAGGGCGTCACCTTCGAGCTGTCCCGGCGCGGCATCACGGTCAGCCCGACGCCACAAAGGGTACGCCGCATCCTGGATCAGATTCGGCGGGCTCTGGACACCGACGCCATGAAGCCCGACGAGGCGCAGAAGCTGGCCGGAAGACTCTCCTTCCTGACCCAGGCGGTCTTCGGCGGGGTGGGCAAGGCCCCTACCAAGGCGGTGTACGCCCGCGCGGCGGACACCTCGGCACACTCCGACGACAAGCTCTCCCTGGGGCTACGGTCGGCGCTGGTGGCCTTGGAGCACATCCCCGACGGTGAAGCCACGCTTCATCCCATTCTTCCCCGACGACATGGACACGGCGGTGCTCTACGCAGACGCCTTCTTCCTGGACGGAGAGCGGCGACACAAAGCCGGCCATGTCCCGACTTCGGCGGACACCTGCGGAGCCAATAGAGCCAACAACGGATGGGGGTTTGTCCTCCGACTCGGCGGCTCTGTCTTCTACGACCACGGCGTCGTGCCGACCTGGTTTCTGCAGAAGTTCGCGGCGCGACGGGCGTTCATCTACATGCTGGAGGTATTCGCCCAGTTGGTGGCCCTTGCGGCGTTTTCGGCATACCTCCCCGGCGCGGTCACCGCCTTCATTGACAATACGGCCGGCCAGGCGGCGCTGTCCAAGGGCTATGGAAAAGACCCGGCGATGAACGCGATGCTGGCGACATTCTGGGCCATGGCGGCGAAGAAGGATATCATGGTCGACTTCCGGCGGGTCCCATCTAAAGCCAACGTGGCCGACGCGGTGTCCCGCGATGGGTGTCTGCCGGCCCATTCAGCTGCTTTT
>CAJNDV010025147.1:19104-38723 GCA_905221635.1 Symbiodinium sp. CCMP2456 | reverse complement strand
TAAACCCTAAACCCCTTAACTCTAAACCCTAAAACCCAACAATTTTTAGACTTTACCCCAAGGCCGGTCAGGCGGAGTCGGAGCAGCGGCCATGGATGAGTGGCAGCCTGCGACCGACGCAGAGGAAGAGCAAGGAACCAAACAATGGGGGGCGCGCAGGTTGAGGTGTTTTAGAGGGTTTAGGGTTTAGGGCTTTGGGTTTAGGATTTAGGATTTAGGGTTTAGGGTTTAGGGTTTAGGGTTTTCAGGGAAGTACATGAAGGTCAGGGATATTCCTGTATAATGGGGTGCGACTTGGAAGGGTTTAGTTGCAAATTGAGGTGCTTCAGCTTTACAGGTTTAGGGTTTAGGGTTTAGGGTTTAGGGTTTAGGGTTTAGGGGATAAGGTTACAGAGTCGTGGCTGTAGGTTGTTCGAATCCGTGGAGGAAGGATTTTGGTTGCGACATAGATTTCGGAGTAGACTAAGAAATTCAACAAGAGTCTTCAGGGTTTCCAGTTTATATTTTTAAGTTCATAGATCCTGAAACCTTGTGCCTTTAGATTTTGGGCTTCGGACTGCGATCCATTCGGGCCCGGCTGAGGGCGATACCACAACCCTATAAACCCTATAGGCCCTAAGCCCTAAACCCTGAACCCTGAACCCTGAACCCTAAACCCTACCCTAAACCGCTTCCAGCTTTCAAGTTCGGGCGGCCCATGCTTCGGAGCGCCTCATACTCTGAATCCTTGACGCAAGACCCTACACCCTGAATCCTGAACCCGAAAGTCATAAAACATGCTTAAAGCATAGAGGTCGTAGCACATGAATCCTGAACCCGAAACTCATAGAATATTTTTTTCACAGAGAGGTCGTAGTAGATGAATCCTGAAACCGAAAGTCATAGAGCTTTCTTAAAGGCATAGAAGTTGTAGTAGATGTTGGCACCACCTCCCGCCTTCAGTCCCATGGCAAGCAAATACCGCACCAGCCATATCCCATCTGCCGTCCGAGTAGGCAACTCGCTGCCACCATCCTGCCCCCTGGAACCCCGAAACATCCGGCGAATCCCAAAATGATACACTTCCTTTTTTGGGTTCTATCGGTGTAATGCTAAGAAGCATGTGTTGGTATCCCTGTGGCAAGATCCTGAAAGTTTGCCTGTCAGAACAACATCCAATCCTCTACTCTTTCCGTTCATATCGGCCCAGCTGCCCCGCAGCCTACACACTGAGACTTGCCCTAGACCCTGAACCTTAGAATCAAAACTGATACCATGAAGCCCAAACCCAAACTAAACCCTGAACTTCAAAGACCTATAAGCCCGAGTATTTAAGACCCCGGACGCCCTGCTACTCAGCACCACAAACAAAGGAACTCCTGCTACTCAAACTCCAAACCCTCAACCTATGATAGCTCCTTAACCCCACATAACCTACCTTTTCAAGGGCTTCTATGAAGACATCATAATAAGGAACCCAAGCTCTAAACCCTAAACCCTAAACCCTAAAAAAGGTAGGTTCTCTAGGGTCCAGGTACACCCTATACTTATACTAGCCAGACTCTGAACAAACGAACCTTAGAGCGCTCCTGACGCAGCCATGGAGAGGGTCGGCAACTGAGATAGGGTTTGGCTTACTGCTCGGGGTCTAAGAGCGTGGTGCCAGACACGCTGCACAGATCTTCCAGGGGTATCTACGGATTTTTCCTAAATGGGTTGAAGATTGCTTCCATTTCTTTTTTTGCTTGGGCTACATGCGGATTTCTTGAGGGGCGGTGGTAGGGGGGCTAGGGCGGCTCGGGTTTATGGCAAAATCCCGCATTAATCGTAATACCTGGCGGCGTGGGATTTACGGTCGAGTTTCTTATCATGAACATTTCGACGTACAAGATTGATTCCCTGGTCTCCTGGTCTCGATCTGTTGCCTGCCCTGTCTGTCACCCTTTGCAATCTTGAATTTCTCCAGTCGGTTTTGTAGGGAACGGGATCAAGTGCAGAGCCAGGAGCTATGCAGTCCTTCCTTGTCATTTAGACCGACATTGAACACTCAACTGTAGACTACGGATCATGGGAAGTTAATGATGTTTAGGGTCTGCAGACCATATATGTGCCGTGGTTGCACTATCTTTCCGCAGAGCTTCCGCCACGTTTAGCTCAGATTGCGTTCCTCTTCAATGCTGCCGTCAGTGAGCGCGATGCCCTCGTCGCAGTGCGCGACGAGGCACACATCGATTTCTCTTCAGAGCCCTGACGATGGAGAGTGCAAGGTCTGGAAGGGTGACCCAAAAGGCTTATGGAAACATAGAAGCAAATCATAATATTGAACCGTAAAGAATCAGAAGTATGTTTTCCTTGGTTGCAGCTTAAGCTGGTTCAGGGTCTAGGGTTTAGGTTAGGGTTTAATATAGGGGCCTTAAGACAAAATTACCAATACTACTTTGGGGGCCGTAGATAATTAAGTGTAAAGGGCCGGCCCAAAACCCTATCCTAATTATTAAGGCCCCTACCCTAAACCCTAAACCCTATATTAGGGGAGCTGTTGAGTAGCTTGATTGGTTCTGCACCCAGCGATCGTCGCACGTCCACGCAGGTCCACGCAGAGATCCGCCAGGGCGGCCAGGACAGGTTCGTGTATTCAGTATTGCTTTTTAAAGGTTTAGGGTTTAGGGGTTTAGTGTTTAGGGATTTTTGGCGGATGCCAGGACGTGGCATCAAGTTTGATAAGACTGTTGATCCTATGATTCATGCATGACTATACTACACCAAATTACCATAATCGCGAGGGTTCATTGATCGACAGTATAGTACGAACGATAGTGGCTTCTATCAGCGAAATGTTCTGCAGCCGCTATCCCGGATCCCGGTAGAAGCTCGATAGTATCCTGGGGGCAGAGCATCTGACAGTCATGTACCTGCCTTTGGAGCAGTAACGCACGGTCGCATGTTGGACCATCCATTACAGGAATGGTACCCTAGACCCATACCCTAAACCCTGCCCTTGCCCTGAAGCCGTCAAACTTTGTGCGAGAGGTCGGATGGTTGAAGCTCTGGAATAACTCGCAAGCTTTGTATAGCATGGTGTTTGGGCCCATAGGCACCTAGATCGATGAAGCCACTCGCCCCGAGACGTGCAAACCCACCTCTCAAAGCAGTACGTCCGTGCAGACATATCCACACACACACACAAGCGCACCGCAGAGAGACAGCCCAGAGGCCCTCACTGCACGACAGAGGGAGCTCACCAGCTGGCAGCAGGCGTCTGGACGTTCAGGGTTCAGAGTTAGGGTTTAGTTTTAGGGTTTGGGTTTTTTAGTGTTTTAGGGTTCAGGGTTTTTGAGGGTTTAGGGTTTCAGGGTTCAGGGTTTTTAGAGTTTAGGGTTTAGGGGCTTCGGGTGTGGGACTTATGCTTTAGTCTCTGGTGGCTCTATACAGGCGTGTATTCGTGGTACTGGGATTTCAGCGTGTTGAGCGGTTCTAGTATCTTATAGGGTTCCAAGGTGTTCCAATATTTTCCACGGCTTTTGAGGGGTCTGCCTTTAAGGTTTCAGGGCCCCTAAACCCTAAACCCTAAATGCAGTTTTTAGGGATAGGGTTGGGATGGTGTTGGTTCCGGGGGTTTCGAGAGTATGCAACTATAGGTTTGTGTGGGTCGGTGTCGGAGATCCTCGCAGAAGCTTTCCGGGGTTTAGGGTTTGGGGTGTAGGGGTTTAGGGTTTAGGGTTTAGGGGCTTAGGGTTTAGGGGTGCAGGTTTTGAGGGGGTTGAAGGCTGAAGGTTGTGGGCTAAACCCTAAACTCTAAACCCTAAATACCCTAAACCCCTAAACCCCTCAACCCTAAACCCGGGGTTTACCGTGTTAAGTTTCAGGCCATTTCAGGCTTTAGCTCTTGGGCACACTTTGCAGTCGTGTGAAGAGGTTGAGATAAAGGCGCGGTTCAATGTTTAGGTTTAGTATTTAGTGGGGTTTAGGGTTTTTGGGGTTAGCGTTTAGGGATTTATCCATTTAGGGTTTAGGGTTTAGGGTCTGCGTTGGGATATTTTCTCGTCATCAGAGCCGTTAGAGTCTTAGTATGATCGTACGGGTCTTCTTGCGCTTTCTGCAGGGTTGCAGGCCCACGGTGCGCTGGCCGCTTCCCTGACTGTAGCTTGGTCTTCTTCTGGTTGGCTCTTAGGTCTTTAACCTTTTTTGGCTTCTATATGGACTACAACAACGTGGGCTAAAAGTTCAACTTTCAGGAGGAATTCAGAAGTCAACCCTAAACAGCCAAGGTAGGTTAGTGTTTTGGCCCCGCATACGCCACAACATAATCGAAGCACACAAGGCAATCTGACCCGGGCCTCGACGGCTCTTCAGGCATCATGAAATATCTTGGACATCTAAAGTCTTAGACCCTATAAGTATATTAAATCTATTAGGTGTGTATATATATATATATACACACACACTTTATATATTTTGCGTATACTATATTTATATACATATATATATATATATGCACAGAATTCTGTCTGTCTACACATTAATATGCATGTGTATATATATATATATATATATATAGGGGTCGAGATATGTTGACACCCGAACCTACCCAAACCGGCATCCCCTTGGAGCCTGAGCAGTGAACCTTTTCAGTCGGACATCGTCCCCAATGCTTTGGGCCTGTTCTTCGGCTGCGGCGCCATCCTCCTGTGCCGAAGGCTCCTTCGCCGGGGTTTTAGGGTTTAGGGTTTAGGGGTTTAGGGGGTTTAGGGTTTAGGGTTTAGGGTTTAGGGTCTAGGGTTTTAGGGTTTAGGGTTTAGGGTTTTGGGTTTTAGGGCGTAGGGTTTAGGGTTTAGGATTTACCTGTGGCTCCCAAAGACCTGCTCTCCAAAGGGCTCTACCCTATATTTTTGGGCGTTATAACCCAAGACCT
This sequence comes from Symbiodinium sp. CCMP2456, assembly GCA_905221635.1. Taxonomy (NCBI): domain Eukaryota; class Dinophyceae; order Suessiales; family Symbiodiniaceae; genus Symbiodinium; species Symbiodinium sp. CCMP2456. Next base: position 33,832 of record CAJNDV010025147.1, on the reverse strand, counting down.
GTTTTTCAAAGGGTTCTACCTGGGATCATAACCTATTTTATACCCTGTTCTCACATCTTGCTTCCGTGACTTTATATCTGGACCCTAAACCGGCCCTAAACCTCAAACTTTTCTGCCTCAACCTCGGTTTAGGGTTTAGGGTTTAGGGTTTAGGACCCTAAACCCTAAACCCTAAACCTTGTACAAACTCTCGGAGCCCCAAAATCACGAAGCCGGGCCATGGAAACACCAGAAGTTCTTAGACCCAAGTCCAATGTTCTGCGCACCTTCAACCGTAACCTTCCTATGAGGCTTCGTGTTTCGGGTCTGCAGATCAGGAGTTTCAATTTGCCAGGACATCCAGTAGAGTTTGTGGGCTTAGAAAGGTTCGCAAGGGTTTGAATTCCTTGGGATATAGTGTGGCAGGGGGTTCCATAGTGGATTTTTCATGTAAAGGATGCACTCGGTTCTTTTCCAATGATGCACATTCGCTTAAAAAGATTGCGAAGGCACTTAGCCCGACTTACACTCCTAGACCGCAAAACCCGAGAAACCCTAAGCCTCTAGACCCACCCGGAAAGTCTACAACCCCGCATCCCCTATACGACCCCTGCCAAAGCGCATCCGACCCTAAACCCTAAACCCTAAACCCCTAAACCCTAAACCCTAAAACCCCGAAACCCCTAAACCCTAAACCCTAAACCCTAAACCCTCAAACCCTAGACCGGAAGGTTGGGCTACCTGTCCAAAGCACCCAGGCCCGGGTTGGGGCCGAAAGCCGTTTTTGGGGCGCAGGGTTTGCCTCAAAACACCAAAGAGCCGACCTTTCTAAGGACTTGTGTAAGGAAGTCATAGTAATAAGGAGCCTTAAGAAGGTAGGGTTTTATAGAAGTTTAGGTAAGGAAGTCACAATAATAAGGAACCTTAAGAAGGTAGGGTTTTATGTTTAGGGTCCAGGTAGGGTTTAGGGCTGCGGGTGTTGGAGCTCATGTCCGCGGGCTCGTAGGAATTGGAGCCTAAATCCCGGAAGCCCAAACTCAGCTTCCTACGTCACATGCACAGAAGTAGTAGACAGGGAAGCCCAAATCCTCAGCGATCTCTCCCTCCTTCTCTCTCTCTGTCTCTCGCTCTCTCCCTCTCCCTCTCCCTCTCCCTCTCCCTCTCTTTCTCTCTCTCTCTTTCTCTCTCTCTCTCTCTCTCTCTCTCTCTCTCTCTCTCCACACACAAAAACACATGCGTATGCATGCATATATGTATACACACAGATAGATAGATAGATAGATAGATAGATAGATAGATAGATAGATGCTTTATTCATGCTCAGATATATTCCTCTCTCTCTCTCTCTATATATATATGTAATGTTTACTCACTTACCTACATAGTACGACTCGGTAAGCTTCATAAATCTTAGTTGAAAGAAGACGCGGCGGGGTTGCCTCGGCGGCTGCAGCCCTTGTAATATCAGCCGCAACCACACAGAACTTCAAGCTACACCCGCGACCCTAAACCATTACACCCCACACCCTTACAGCCCCATGCCTGCGGGGCAAAAGATGAGTAACTCCAAACAGGGAACACATTCTAATTCTGCACGCCAGAATCTCGTCCCAGCTTAAATTACCCACGCCCTTGCAGCCGAAGTTGCGACGATGTGCTCGGACACCTTAGTTCTGAGATTCAGTTTCGAGGGGTTAGGATTTAATATAGGGGCCTTAATAATCAGAATAGGGTTTGGGGGCCCATTATGCTGTAATTATAATAAGCAACCCCCAAGAGAGTTATTTAGGCCCCTACATTCCTGTAGTCTCCATTGTAGTTCCTTTTTGGTGATACCTTATAAAATCCTTAATATATAATTGGTTAAACCAAAAAAAAAGGAACTAGAATGGAGACTATAAGTAGGGTTTAGGGGTTTGGGTTTAGGGGTTAGGCTTTCCACAAGTGGAGGCCCCACCACAGCCCTTTCTGTAGGGTTTAGGGGTTCAGGGCTCAGGGTTTAGGGGCCCAGGGTTTTCAGTGCTTTGCGGTTCGTGTTAAGAGTTTACAGGGTTTTGGGGTTCAGGGCAGGCTGCAAGTTTCACTCTGTGTCTTTTGGGTGGGTGGGCTTGCGAAGCTAGGCTCCCGTAGAGCTCAAAGCGAGGGAGGGCGTTGTAGGGTTGATGGCTTCGATTTGATAGTCAATCTGACATGGCCGACTCCTCAAAATCATTTCGCCGGCCTGTCCCTCTCAAGCTTTGGCCACCTCCATGTTAAAACGGTTTAGGATTTAGGGTTTAGGGTTTAGGGTTTAGGGTTTAAAGGGTTTAGGGTTTAGGGTTCGATGTTAATGCATCGGCCCCTCGATGGTGGTGCCCATCAAGGATAAGATTCCATGAGGTCGAAGGCGAATCCCCCAATCCGAAAGCTCACTAATTTGTTCACTGCCTGGATGCAATTCGCCTTTAAGGCGAAGTCGACCCAATGACGGGTTGCTTGAAATTAGACGCTGGCATTCTTTTCCCCCCACGTGCAAATTCCCCAGCAAGACTGCAACTGGCCTTGCTAAGCCCTGACCACACCGGCAAACCCCTACCCCACCCCTTTAAAAAGCTCCCCAACTTGGGTCAGACGAGAGACTTGCATGCCTCATGGGAAGCATGAAGCTGTCCTTCTCCTTCGCCAAGACTCTTGTCTGAAGATGGAGTTGGCGCTTGATTTCACCTTCTCTCTTTTCCAACGATTGCGAGAAGTGGTCGTTGTTCGATGGTAGGGGTAGGGTGCAGAGGCTTTCAGACCGTTTCGGGGAATTAGAACCTCCGAATCTGCTGCTTGTCGACGCCCAAGGAAAGCTGAGCCGAAGCGAGTGGTCGCAGCCCTGTCTACCAAGCCCAAGGAGGAAGCTTGGAAGCACTCTGCTTGCCTGCTTGAAAGATCATGGGTAGACGGAAGTGAAGTTATAATTCGTGTTGTCTTTTCATGACATTATGCACAACTCCATCTACTGTGCCTGTGCTCCGGTTCTTAGTACCCAGGACGAATAAGCCTTCTTTCAGTTGTTAGGTCTACGGCCTACGCCCTCGAAGGCTTTGCAGAAGGAATCAGTACGGCTTACTTCTCTGCTTCTAGGGGGTGATGTTGTATTCGAACCCTAAACCGTAAACCCTGAACCGTAAACCCTTTTTTAATGAAAAATGTAGAACCTGCAAAAAGAGGCTTTTGAGCTTTCTGTCTAAATGCCGTTGTTACTTGATGGGCCCAACCCGCGAAGACAAAATCCGCAGACCTGAAAAGTTCTGGGAATTGAAGCCCAGGCAATCGCAGGCATCTAATATAGGGGCCTTGATGATTAGAACCCCCAAAACCCTATTCTAATTCTTAAGGCCCCTATATTAATTTTGAAGCCGGAAAAACCCCCAACAACAATCTCTAAGTCCCAGGCCCTGTGGTTCCCTTCAAGCTTAAAGCTCCTAAACCACAAGCTCTGAGCCCTAAAGCCCTAGCCCTAAACCCTGCGCCCTAACATCATGATGGCGAAGGATGAGGGCAGGGAAATCATCACCTCACTGGAGGGCGGCGAAGTTCAGGTGGATGGTGCCTCGTCGGCTGTTTGTCCTCTTTTTAAAGCTCTGCTCCCGGGTTGAGCAGTTCCTATAGGGGCTTGGGGTTGAGGGTTGGGGGGAGGAGGTTCCGGGTTAAGGGTCCGAGAATGTTATTTCTGTAAGGGTTTAAATGTTGGTTTCCTGCTTTTCCTGCTTTTTCGAGTTTAGACTTGGAGGGATTTAGGGTTTACCTGGACCCCAAAGAACCTTCCCTATTATAGATTGTACTATAAGTCCTTAAAAAGGGAGGCTCTTCAGGATCTATAGGTAGGGTTTACGGTGAGCAGCCTGACCCCTCCCTTGGAGTGACGTGTGCAATGCTTCCTTGTTATACCCAAAGATTCCCAAGTACCTATATGGCAGAATGTCGGGTTTCTATATTAGGAATTACTATTATGAATTGGGGAAGTATTCCCCATAACAGTACCTAGGACCCTTTGGGATAGAAAGCCGCTGGATTGCCTAAAGACCAGAAACCCCAAGTGTACTCCGCCGTATAAAGGTCGCGTTCAGCATGTTTCGCGTCATAATTTAAGGTTTAGGTTTTAGGGTTTAGGGTTTAGGGTTTAGGGTGTTTCAGGGCATGGTAACAGGTGAGTGTGTATGTGCACCAAAAATGGCTATCTATCTACTTGGTTGGCTGGTTGGTTGGCTGGCTGGCCCGCACGGCCAGGCAAAGCTTAACGCCCTAAAACCCTATGAGTTTATAGGGTTTAGGGAGCGCCGGGTCCGGGCCCACGCTTTCGACGAGGTGCCGCAGAGGCCGCAAGAGCCTTCACCATCCCCTGCAAGAATCCGCTGGAGGCCGCATTAGGGGTTTAGGGCTTAGGGTTTAGGGTGTAGGGTTTAGGGTTTTAAGGTTTAGGGTTTAAGGTTTAGGGTTTAGGGTTTAGGTCTCCTTGCGTCTAGGGCTGAGAGCTCCGGGTTGACGATTTAGGGTTATGGAGTTTAGGGTTTTAGGGGCTTTAGGGGCTTCAGGGGTTTGGGTTTAGGGGTTTCGGGGTTTAGGGTTTAGGGTTTTAGGGGGTTTAGGGGTTTAGGGTTGAGGGGTTTAGGGGTCTAGGGGCTTTAGGGGTTTAGGGTTGAGGTTTCCGGCCTCTGTATGCGTGAGGCATAGACCTTTTTTTCTCGGGGCTTAGGTGTCACGTCTAGGATTTTGAACTGGGGGATTTGGGGGTACCCATAGGCCCTAAAGTCGTTCGTTTTGGGGGGTTCATATATAGAATCCTATAAGGTAACTCCCAAAAAGGAACTACTATGGGGCCTATGGGTATAGTGCTTGGGGTCTCGAGGTCTGGGCTTGGCATTAAGTGCCTGGGGTCGATAGGTCTTAGAGTTTTCAAGAGAGGATATACAGATGAAGGCAAGCGCCGGAGCATTCGAGACAAGACTCATCAACAGCCGGACAGATATAAAAAAATTCCTTCACAACTTCAGGGCTACTGCAACAACAGTACAGTTCCCCCCCAAAAAAAAACCCGAATCCAAAGTTCTGAACCCATCGACCCTTCTAGGAGCCTACATGGCCACCTGTAGAGAACAAACCCTTACAGAATCCCTGTTTGCCCGAAGCCACCACCCCAACTCGATCTTCGCACTATCGGGTAGAAGTTTGGCTGTTTTCGTGCTTTCGAGATTAGCACAGTTTCGTTTAGTCATATAGTTATAGTAAGACTGACACCCAACAGCCCCAACACCTCAGTCTAAGAATTAAGGCTTCTTAGGGTGTTGGGTTGCGGGTCTGGGGTTCAGGCCGTAGGACTTAAAGTTTGGGGTTCAGGGTTTAGGCTTTTAAGTTTAGGGTTTACCGTAACCTTGTAAAGCCTTTTTTCAAGGGTTCATTATACTATGATTTCCATATAAAAGTCCTTACAAAGGGTAGGTTATTTGGGATTAAGGTAGGGTTTACCCTTGGCTCCATTGTAGTTCCTTTTTGGGATTACCTTATAGGATGCCAAATGTAAACCACAAAAACGCACTATAACGGAGCCTCTATGTAGGAAGCCTAAATTACAAACTCTTTCACGGCTCATGTTGTCCGCATTCCCTAGGCCTATCTTAACCTTCCACCGTAACCCCTGGGTTCAAAACTAGCCCAAAAGCGTTTTTAGAGTTTTATGGTATAGGGTTTAGGTTTTAGGGATTGCATGCTGTGGTCTTTTTTGCACCAATAGACTTCATGTTGAATCATATCTCAATGTTATAAACCCAAGCACATTACATACACCCCAAGCAGGAAAAGCAGTGAAACCCCGCCAACCTCGAAATTCCTGTTGAACAGGCCACCAAACTCCGACTTCGAAACACGAAGCCGGCGGAAGCCGCGGTGCCTCGTCAGAAGGGATAGACCTCGGTGCGGTTACCTGTACTAAGGATCCTCTTATGGCCCCTAATACTGTTTTCGTGCGAAAGGCCCCAAAACCTCATTCTACTCACTGTGGCCCTTATGCTACTTCGGTATCGAGCTTTGGGTAGGGATTTCGACGGCTTGGCGCTTGACGTAAGATGCCCCAATGCCCCTGCCCCAAATTGCATCCTCGAGTACTGGATTGTGGTTGAGGGATTACATTAAGTTACCAACGCAGTTGTGGTTAGTACTAGCAGGAAAAAAATCCTGTCATGTATCCCAGATTTTACCGAAAGTCTCCATTGTGGTTCCTTTTTCTGGTTGAAGCAACTTTATTTTTATGTTTAGGATCCCAAAGGGTAACCCAAAAAAGGATTACAACGGAGACCATAGCTAGATTTAGTTAAGAAGCCCGAAAAGAGCAGGACTCCTTGGACGAAAGCAGGCTAGGCCCAACAAACTGTCTGGTGCTTAGTAGGGAATGGGGGGGAATGGGTTATAGGCACCACTATAAGGGACCTTAAGGGACTATCATGGGGATCCATTCCCCCATTCCCTACTAAGCACCAGACAGCAAAGGTTTAGCGGCCTTCAACCCGCCAGGGTGAATTCCCAAAGGCACTGCCTTAGAAGATCTCTTAGTAAAGGGGCCTTACTTGGAGGATCATGGGACTTAGTAAGTAAGCTTATAAGTCCCTTAATTGGGGTTATAAGTATAGTTACCCTAATTATAACCCTACTTACTAAGTCCCATGACCCTGTAAGTACTATATTTACAATACGGAGCCCTAGGGGCTACTATTGGCTTCTATATGATAGCTCCCCAAATGGCGCTTTGTACTAGCGCTTCTTTCAGGAACCCCTATGAAAATAGGAGTGTTCCACCTTGTAGCTACCACCCTGTAGCTGAAAGCTTCAAGACAAAATGCTGAGGAGGCCGCCCCGAAGGAAGCCGAAGCATCTGCTGCCATCGAGGATGGTAAGGCACCTCCTTTGGTTCGCGCTCTCCTGTAACGTGCAGGGGTCTGAGTAGGGAGAGCACACCGCTTGAATCCCTAAATGCCTGAGTGAATCCCTAAGTGCCTGAGTTTTTTAATCATACGCCGACGCCCTCACTGTTCTGGCGATTCCCTGAACCCTAAACTCCCTAAACTCTAAACCATAAACCCTAAACCCGAAGGTATGAGGGGTTCTTTAGTGTTTGAGGATTCTAAGAGGGTTCTCAAATCGAAGGAGATTCTAGGGGCCTTTGGGTTTTGGAGTTTAGGGTTTAGGGCTTAGGGTTTAGGGTTTTGGAGTTGAGTGATTTCCTGGGGCGGGGGGGTTCGGGTTTCTGCAGGTTCTGGGATTGTTTCGGCCGTCTTATTTGAGGGCTTAGGGCGTAGGGTGCTACCGAAAGGGTCCTATGCACCTACATAGCAAAAAGCAGGGTTCCTGTAGTAGGAATTACTTTAGGGGCTTGAGTAAGTATCCTCCATATAGGTACTTAGGACCCTTGGGATAGAGTTTGCGCTTAAGGGGTTTGAGGCGCATTGTTTGAGGTGGCCTCGTCTTCATGCACTTCCTCGTGGTCTTGGTGATCCATACCGTTACCCCAAGTAACCTACAGTTTTAAGGACGTATATAAGGAAATCATTGTGTGGAAAGCCTAACATGGTAGGCTATGTAGGGTCCAGTAGGGGATACGCGGAAGTCTAAGCCTCTTAGCTTGGAAGGAAGCTGTTACCCTTAACTCGTGTCGCCCGACCTGACCCTAAGCCCTGAACCGCAACCCTATATCCTAAAACTTTAGGCCCTACACACTCGGCACTTAGCTCAACCCTTACCCCGTCAGCCCAAACCTTAACCCTAACCGGAAAGCTTAAACCTATGTAAGAAACCGCAGAACCTTCATACAACCTCTGCAAACCCTGCCTGAAACCGTTATCCAGCCCCTGTGTAAACACCCTTTCGTAACACGGAGGCTTTGACGAAGCTCTCGAAACCCTCACAACACTCCCGAAGCTGGAACCCAACCAAAGTTCTGTATGCAAGCCGCATCGAATTCCTCATACTGCTTTTGTGGAACCATTCCACAGAACCCCGAAGTCAAAAAAGAGCCTGCCGGCGAAGTATTTGCTATGTCCCTAAACCCTAAACCCTAAACCCCTAAACCCTAAACCCCTAAACCCCTAAACCCTAAACCGTAAAACAGGGTGGGCTCGTTATCCCAAACATGCAGAAGCTGTCGGACGATGCTTCGAAGCTGCAGATGTCCCGTTTTGTACGTCGCAAGCAGGGTATCTTAGGGTTTAGGGTTTAGGGGGTGAGGTTCCTTAAACGTGGGCTGTGATAAGAGGTTTTTAACGAAAGTCTCAGTAGGATTTTATTGCTATAGGGAACCCTAAACCCTAAACCCTAAACCCTAAAACCCTAAACCCTAAACCCTAAAACCCTAAACCCTAAACGTCGTAGATGGGCTTTGGGATCTTCAGGGGTTTAGGTTCCTCGGGCTTGCGAGGCTTCCGGGCTTTGCGTGACCTTTGGATTGCTCCACCCACAGGCCCGAAAGTAGTTCCTTTTGGGGGTTACCTCCCAAAGGGTCCTAGGTACTGTTATGGGGGATACTTTCCCAAATCATAATTGCAATTCCTAATATATTAACCCTACATTCTACTATATAGGTACTTTGGACCCTTTGGGCCTTATAGGATTCTATATATGAACCCCAAAAAGGAACTACTTTAGGGCCTATGGGCAGACTCCTTCAACACCCTCTCCACGCTTGAGGGTTTAGGGTTTAGGTTGGTTGGTTGGTTTAGGATTTAGGGTTTAGGGTTTAGGGTTTAGGGTTTAGGGTTTAGAGGTTAAGGGTTAGGGATTTAGGGTTTGGACCAAGCAAAAGCCTAAGCCCTAAAACTCTAAGAGCCCCGAACAAGCCTTCAAGCCTGGGAGGGCTACGGGGGCAGTAAAGCCCTAACCAGCAAGAAACCCTAAACCCGTCTAACCCCACTATACCATAGCCCCATGTCCTAAATCTTCCCCCTGGACCCTAAACCCTACAGCCTAAACCCTAAACCCTAAACCCCAGACCCTAAACCCTAAACCCTACACAAGACCACCCGCGGGCGATCCAAGGATGCCGAAGCCATGCGGGAACTCCTAAAGGACCCCCTCGGTCATTTTTTGGGGGTTTTGGGTTTAGGGATTAGGGTTGGGGGGTGATGTTTGGGGTTTAGGGATTAGGGCTTTGGGGTTTGGGTGTTTAAGGTTTGGGTGTTTGGGGTTTGGGTGTTTAAGGTTTAGGGTTTGGGGTTTGGGGTTTAGGGTTTGCGTGTTCAGGGTTTAGGTGTTCAGGGTTTGGTGTTTAGGGTTTATAGGTTGTTGGGGTTTGCGTTTTACGGGTTTGGTGTTTAGTTTAGGACTTTGGGATCTATAAGCTTTATGCGGTTTGGGTGTGCGCTTTGGGGTTTCGGGGTTTAGGGTTGAGGGTGGCCTTTTACCCTAAAGCAAAAAGGCTCAAAGCACTGATACTGTGAGGTTGTTCTTATTGGGTACTGGTATTCCTCTCATTAGTACTGGTATGCCCCTTACTGCTACATTGAAATGCAAGTTCATTGGTGTGTGTTGTGGTCGTTGGCCGTGCAGCAAAAGGCCTTCGCGAAACCAGGTCATTTAATCCAGCTCCGATGCGTGTTTGACTGAAACCCCTGTGCAGAGAATGATCAGTCAAGGCCCGGTGTAGGGCCATAAGCACTACCCATGGGCCCCATAGTAGTTCCTCTTTGTGGCTTATATGTAGGATCCCATTAGCTAATCCCAAAAGGAACTACTATGGGGCCTATGGGTAAGCCCTTAAACCTTGCTTAGTTTTGCAAATGAGCCTTTGCCACAAAGCCTTTGGACTGAAGGAGGCCGTACATGGCGAAGGCGAGTCCGTCCGTGAGGCCTTCGACGACGTCGGGCCAAACAGTTTTTGGAGTATAGCCGTCAAGTGCTACCTCTTCCCTCAAGAGTAGGCAAAATCATTGCCCATAGACTTACAAAATGCCTCTCATACTTTTGGGGCCAGGAGGGCTTAGGAGTGCTTCAAGGTGGAGACCTCTGTTCACCAGGCCAGTATGCGCAACCCTAAACCCTAAACCCTAAAAAGAGTTGAGCGTCGAATCCCGAAGCCGTTGAACAGGGCTCGAAGGGTATAGGTTCTTGAGCATCAAGATCTCCATCATTGAGCATTTGGGGTCCTTTATTGTCGGATCTTCTATCTTAGGGAATAATCCTACTTCGGAGGTCTTGCAGTTAGTTTAGGGTTTAGGGTTTAGGGTTTAGGGTTTAGGGTTTTAGGGTTTAGGGTTATTTAGGGTTTAGGGTTTAATAATGACACGCATTCAGGACATTGAAGCGTAGAGTCTAGAGCATCTGACGGGTAGTGAAGCTTGAGTCCCTCGAGGCTTGAATCTAACCCTAAGGGTCCAAGTACCTAATAATCATATACCCTCCCAAATATCGACCTAGAAAACTATACTATCCGCAACCAAAGTACCTTATTATTGGGTCCTTTGGACCCTTAGGGTAACAGGTTGCAACAGTACCTGTAGGGTCATACCCTACCCCTTTTTTGGGTACCTAGCTTTTTCTATAGCAGCTCTTAACCATAAAACTAGGTACCTTGAACAAAGGGGTAGGGTATGACCCTATAGGTATCGTACTGTGGGAGCTAAACATGTGTATTTAGCGCAATAACTACCCGCCTACAGTCACCGAGAACCTACGCAGATGTTTTCGTCATCTTGAAATTATTAAAATGCCAACTAAAAACGCCAATAGCCTGCATGTGTCAGGTTCGGTGCTAGTTTGCAGGAGGGTGTCTTCTGCTGATGAGAAATATTGCTGGTTTTTTTTATCGAAATTCCCAGAGTTTATAGAATATGTAGGGTATTGCCTGGTTTCGACCATATCGCAAACCCTGCACCTTACCTGTAGCTGCATAACATTCCATCAAATTCCATAACCCTTGAACTCGTGGTCAATTGAAGCCACAGGTGAACCCTCAACCCTGAGCACTAGCCACGCTTAAATCTAGAACTTTAAAACCATTGCAGAACCCGTATGAAGATCCTATAAACAGGGCCATAAGAAGCTCAACACTGTATCCTTTGGAACCCTGAACACCCAAACCCTGAGCCCCCAAACCCCTAAACCCCCTACAGCCCTAAACCGTTAACAAACCACTATTACAAGCCCTATATAAACCCTCAGCTAGAACCCTTTATAGACTTCTACCCCTAAACTAGAACCCCTTGTGGTTTTAACCCTAAACTAGAGCCCCTTGTGGTTTTAACCCTAAACCAGAACCCCTTTTGGCAGGTGGCACCGATCCTCATGCGGGAAAATTCGAAGAAGGCTAGAGAAGGCGTACCGGACGGAGCCCTGGGTTTTAGGGATTTAGGATTTGGGTTTAGGGTTTAGGGTTTAGGGTTTAGGGTTTAGGGTTTAGGGTCAGGGATGAGGGCGTTACATAGAAATTTTAGGATGGTTTTGGGGGTTTAGGGGTTCAGGCTTTCGGGCTTTGGGGGTTTAGGGTTCAGAGGTCGCAGGGTTTAGACAGTGATTACCCTTCCTAGGGCACTGGCCTTTCTATACAGCAGACACTATCCGCAGATTCTGTCCAGACTAAGTTTAGACACGTCACCATAGAGGCAGACGGTTGGTAAGCTGAGAGTTCAGTGTGTCTAGGTAGTCCCGTGTTCGTGCGTGCGTGTTTGTGTGCGTGTGTGTGTGTGCATGTGTGTGTTCATGTGTTCTCTTGAGCGACTTGGATAATCTCTGTGTTTGCAGGAACCACTTAGTAATCACGGAACCACACAGTATATTGTCAGCACTGATGTCTGTATTTTTAGTCATATCTCCACCTCATATCAGTGCAAAGTCTGGTAACTGCATCTTGACTTGCTTGTTGATGATGGTGATTGATGGTGTGCTTGCTGGTCGTGGTTGTGATGATGCTGTCACTGTTGCGTTGATGTGGTATACGGTGTATGGGTGGTGGTTTAGAGGTCGCCGGTAGGTGTGCTAGAGGTCGGAGCACATCGGCTGTTGCCTTCGTCGTATGCGTCCCCTGGGAGGTGGTGCGGAGGATGTCACGCGTGACTCCTACGAGAGGGTCCCCGTGGAGGTCGCTCTTGCTTGCGCTCATGGGTCTAGGGTTTGGATTCAGAAATTTTGCTATATAGTATACTATATACTATACCATACCACACTATACTATACCAAACTGTACTATGCTATACTAGACAGGGCTTTGGGGTTCTGGGCTCGAAAGGGGCATCGGGATTTGGGGTTTAGGGTTTCGGGTTTAGGTGTTGAGGTTTCGGGTTTAGGTCATAGCAATCAAGGCCCATACAAGCCCGTCGCAACAACCTTAGCCCTAAAGGCTCGAAAGAGCCCAGAAACCCGTACAGACTATGGTTTGGGTATCCTAGCTAGGCCTTTGATTTGGGACATTTCATATTTGACCGCTGTTGGGCCTAAGAGGATTTGATTTTGATCGAAGGCTTCGAAGGGCCAACCTAGTAACAATGTGCAAGCTCATGTACAAGACCCTCATCCTTCATAACCCTAAACCCTAAACCCCTAAACCCTAAACCCCTCATACCCCTAAACCCTAAACCCCTCATAGGCCCTTCTGTTTCTTTATCGCCGCTGCTCCGGAGGCGTTCGGCCTCGCTCTCCTGCGTGGAATGGGCGCCTTGGTCGCAACAGAGCACCCTTCGCATTCAGGGTTTTATGTACATGTGTGTGTGTGTATATGTACATACATATATATACATATATATATATATATGTATACACATATTATACATGTGCATGTACATGTGTATGTATGTACTAGTATGTACATGCATGTATATAAATATGTCTATATGTACAAAAGGTTGTGTGGGATAGCAGACTTTGTAGGGGTGTATGAGAGTAATAAGGGGATCTGAGTAATGTGTGATGCTACGCTTCCTTCAAGAACCCGGCACCTTACCAGTACCTGAATAGCAGGCCCCTTCCCTCAAAAGGGCTTATCACAGGAGGAGTTGTTAATCAGGGGCCTCCGTTCATAACCCTTTAATCCCTAAACCCTTAATCAAGCGAATTCTTGAGGGGTGTAGGCTTTGCACGAAATACTCTTTCGTTCAGAGTTGATCAGCGCATCATCAGTTGTGTATATATGGGTTTAGGGTTTAGGGTTCATGAAGGTACTTGTGTAATACTTGGGGCCAGGGAGTACTGCACAGATTCTGACATTGGTTTCCAGGCTTAGGGTTGCTTGTGCTTGACGAGTTACCGTCGTGAACTTTTTCAGTGGCCTATGATCATCTGATAGGGTTTAGGGTTTAGCGTATCATGTCATGAACTTCCACCATTAAGCCCGACTTTGGTATTGTCCATATACGGGAATGTACCGCCTGGTATGCGGATCCCCTTCTGTCGACTCTTGACTTCGTGAATGTCGCTGTTGTTCGGTTTCGGGTCTACCTATAGTCTCCGTTGTAGTTCCTTTTTTGTGTTATCCTTTGGGACCCCAAATATTATAAAACTGGTTCAACCAAAAAAGGAACCACAATGGAGACTACGGGTAGGACGGGGAGTCGTGCAAAGTTACGTCGGAACAGACGCCAGCGAGCCATGAAACTGCAAACACTCCGTAGCGTGGCTGTGGATGATCTACGGTGTAAGCTAAACCCTGAACCCTAAACCCCTAAATCCCTAGACCCTAAACCCTAAGCCCGAAGGAGGGTGTAGGGTCCTTGAGATATCATCCCTCAGCTCTTAAAGCCTTGAACCTGCAAGTACCCCAAACCCTAAACCGAACCCTAAGTTTTGATCCCGGAGCCCTAAAGCCCTAAAGGCCCTGCCTTATAAGCCCTAACCGTAACCGCAGCGCAGGTTACGACCCCGAGAAGCACAAGACAAAGCCCATCTACCACGACAAGTCGATGGCCTAGTGGTTGTTGGGTTTCGTGGGGGATTTGAAGTTTAGGGTCTGGGATTAGCGGAGTTTTTGATTTATGGTTTGGAGGCCCAAGGGGGGTCAGAGTTAGAGGGTTTGAGTGTTTAGAGGTGTACGGTTTATGGTGCCCCCATTGAACTGAGGTGCATTGTGTTTTCTGGTTTTCTGCTTGGTTCATGGCTGCAAGCCCTGACCCTAAACTTTACACCCTGTCAGGGGTTCCCTAAACCCTACAAACCAACCCTAAACACCCTAAACCCTAAACACCCTAAACCCCAAAACACCCTAAACCCTAAACACCCTAAACCCCAAAACACCCTAAACCCTAAACCCTAAACACCCTAAACCTCAAAACACCCTCATAAGTCCTACACCCTAAACCGCTGGTTGATCAAAGTTGCAGGGCCAGGCCTTTTCGGACCCTCGGGTCCCATAGGGTCTTTTCATAGGGGCCTTACTAACTAGAAGAGGGTTTTGGGGGGTTCCTTTAAAGGGTTCCCTAAAGGGTTCTATAAGGGCTACTACAAGGGTTTAGGGTATAAGGGCATTCATATCTAGAATAGGGTTTCCCTAAACCCTAAAACCTAAACCCTAAACCCTGAGGGGGTTCCTTTAAAGGGTCTAGAAACCCAATGTGAGGGCCTGACAGCCCGGAGAGCCCCTCAGCCCCCAAAATGCTAACGGCCCCAAGACCCCTCCCCAAAAAAGTCCTAAACCCCTAAACCCCTAAACCCTAAACCCTAAACCCCTAAACCCTAAACCCTAAAACCCTAAACCCTAAACCCTAAACCCTAAAACCCTAAACCCTAAACTAAAAAGAGCTAAAGACCTATCCTTCGG
>CAJNDV010025147.1:308-19004 GCA_905221635.1 Symbiodinium sp. CCMP2456 | reverse complement strand
AAACGGTTTAGGGTTGATAGGGTTTAGGGCGCCTAAAGCCATAAGCCTCAACCCTGAAACCCTAAATCGTGGACCTTAAACCGAGGCAGAGAGATAACCTCCTGGGTCTCGGCGCGTCGCCTTTGCAGCTTGACCGTTGCTGTTGTAAGCTGTAGCATGGGAACCGTACCCAAAGGGTTTTAGGCTTTATGGTTTTTAACTAGGGGACCGTACCCAGAGTCCTACCATCATAGAATTATACAGGTCCCAAGTAGCATCCTCATTGTAGTTTCGGGACCTTACCGAGACCCATGACTGTTGTACCCTCTGTTGGTCGCCTTGGTTCCTTGTTGTAGGAGCCTAAACAAAAGCTAAGTCGTCCAAGGAACTGTACTTCATCTAAGGGTCCAGGTAATAATCATGAAAGACGCCCACCTTGGGACCGCTTGATGTGGTAGTATACCCCCCCAAAACCCCACTCTACTTATGAAGCCCAAGAACTCATGGAGTTTCGAGTGTTCGGGCACGAAATGGGTTTATAACATGGGAAAGCGGTTTTCGGTGCTGCAGATTTTCAGGTCTTAAAATGCCAAGCTCAGGGTGTGTAGCATGGTTGGGTGTTGGGTTTCCATATTCCTCAACCCTAAACCCTGAACCCTAAACGTTGGGTTCCCATATTCGGTGCTGGCTCGGCTTCAGGGTTTCTCCGGGCTCGGGGTGTTCAGGGCTTTAGGTGTGTAAACATCGCGAAGCCAAGATAGACGTTCAACTAAATACCGCAGAGGGCTACATACCACGAATAAACGCTTGATGTAACTCCTCTTTCAAAAACAGCTAAAACCTATGAGAACATGTAAGGAGCCCTGTTCTCCACCTAAACCCTAAACCCGAAGCCCTAAACCCTAAACCCTAAACCCTAATCTAAATCCGAGGCTGCCCTCGGAGAAGAAGCCGCCACCGGGGAAGCGAAAGGGCCCCGACGCGGCGGCGGCCCGCAGCCCAGGAAAAAAGGCGGCTTCGGGCTTTTAGGGCTGATAGGGCTGATAGGGCTTATAGGGTTTATAGGGTGTAGGATTTTCAATAGGGTTTATAGGGTTCAGGTTTTAGGGTTTATAGGTTTAGGATTTATAATAGGGTTTATGGAGTTCAGAGTTTAGGGTTTATAGGGCTTAGGGTTTATAGTGCTTATAGGGTTGAGGTTCTCCGTCAAAGCTTTAAGGCTTCAGGATTTTGGGCATTTTTGGCAGATTCGGAGTGCAGGAGGAGGGGTTTGTAGGAACTTTGGGATTTAGGGTTTAGGACTCAGGGCATTGGGTTTAGGGTTTAGGAAGTACGGTGTGGCGGTGTATGAGGTAGGGTTTAGGGCTTTAGGGCTAGAGCCTGAAAGCTAAAAACCCAAACCCTGACCCCAAACAATTGGAGCCAAAGAGAATCTCGAACGCCTGAACCACGAAAAAGCAAAACAAAGAACTAGAACCCTTTGCAACCCGTTTCAATCCCTGAACCCTCAACTCGAATGCAGACACCTGATTAATGATCCTTTCTGCCCCAAAGAAGACCCCAAGCCCTAAACCCCTAGACCGACAGATGACGTGTGAGGAGTGAGGGGCATTTTCTCACTGTTGAGGTGTAACATGCATCGGTTGGGAGCCGATTTCGGGCAGGCAACCAACCGAGCGCCACCCCAACTTTAAAAGAAAAAATTCACCCTGAACCCTCATATGGGTAGTTCTCTAAATTAGGGTCCCTTTTTAGGTCCCCAATATAGTACGGCACCCTTATAAAAAGGAATCTAAAAGGGATACTAATTTAGTAGGCTCCCAAGCCCTGAGTGCAAATTCAACCCCCCGAGGCCGAGAAGAGGGCTCGACCGGATATGGCGGGTGAGTCACAAGGTGCACTGAAGGTTTCGGGTTTCGGGCTCTGGGTTTAGGGTTTAGGGTTTAGGGTTTCGTTGGTCTGCATTTGCTGTTTTTGGGTTCCGGGGTTAATTAGTTTTTGTTGGACTAGGGTTTAGTTACAGTTTCGTTTGCACTGTTCGAATGTTGAGCGCATAATTTAGGGTTGAGTTCGGATGTTTGAAGGTTTAGGGGTTGTGGCTTAGGTTGTTTTCGTGTAGGTGCTTCGGAGTTTAGTCTGGCTATTGGTTTAGGTTTTCGGGCCTGTAGGGTGTAGTTTGTGGTGTTTCGGGTTTTTACCCATAGGCCCCATAGTAGTTCCTTTTTGTGGCTTATCCTGATAGGTTTTCCTAAAAAGGAACTACTATGGGGCCTATGGGGACTATCATCCTAAACCACATCCTCCCAAAACCACCACCAACCTGCGCGATCCCAGAACGAGTGCATGTGCTCCTTGGAAACAAGACCACTTTAGGGCTTACCTTAAGAACCCCAAACCTACTTTTTTGTAGGGTCCCTATAAATCCCATATTAGGGTTTATAATAAGAACCTACAAAAAAGAGAGTTTTGGGTTCTGAAGGTAGGGTTTTGCAAAAGTACAGGGACAATACCCTAAGGGTCCATGTACACAAACAGCATCATTATACTTGGCCCCAAGGTACCTAAGTAAGGACTACGTGAAGGCCAAACTACATACTACTTGGGCACATGGACCCTGAGGCATACACACCCGCAGCTCCCGACCCAGAGCCCCCTCATACCCTAAACCCAGACCCCCCTAAACCCTAAAAACCCTAAACCCAGACCCCCCTAAACCCTAAACCTTGAACCCATAGCCCCTAAACCCTACACTCAGAGCCCCCTAAACCCTAAACCCAGCTA
This sequence comes from Symbiodinium sp. CCMP2456, assembly GCA_905221635.1. Taxonomy (NCBI): domain Eukaryota; class Dinophyceae; order Suessiales; family Symbiodiniaceae; genus Symbiodinium; species Symbiodinium sp. CCMP2456. Next base: position 16,244 of record CAJNDV010025147.1, on the reverse strand, counting down.
GAGCCCCCTAAACCCTAAACCCAGCTAGAGCCCCCTAAACCTCAATAAGTGCCTAAACCCTAAACCCTAAACCCTAAACCCTTGACTTGAGCCGAAGCCTCAGGCTCTGAGTCTAAGCTCATTCAAAACCTAAGTCCCAAACCATCCTAAGCCCTTCCATCTAAAGCCCTAAACCCCTGAAACCCCTAAACCCCGAACTCCTACACCCCTACACCCCGAAGCCCTAAACCCCTAAACCCTTAAAGGAAACCCTAAACCCCTAAACCCCTGAACCCTCGGCCACCAAGCCACCTCTGCCGTGGAAAAAGGTGACATTTGGCCCTGCCGGGGTCTCGTGGTCCGGATCACCAGCCGTGCTGCTGAGCACAAGGCTTACCCAGGGCCTTCATCAGAGGGCTCAGGGTTCCTTTCAGGGTGCCTTTTGAGGGTTCCTTTAAGGGTGCCTTTTGAGGGTTTCTTTAAGGGCACCTTTTGAGGGTTCCTTTTAGTGGGTTCCTTCGAGGGCTCCTTACGCATGCCTTTCGGGGTTCCTTCAAGGGTGCCTTTTGTGGTATCGCTGGGTTAAGTTCTATTCGGTTTTTGTCGGGTATTGCAAGGGGAGTTAATGGCTGCTCATCGGGCTTATAGGGGGTTTAGCCGGGTTCGCCTTGGGAATTCCCTTTTCAGGTTCGTTATAGGAAAAACGCAAGGGGTCATCACACACACACACACACATTGTTGCGCTTTCTTTTTGGCGCCGATTGTGGCCCGATGAGCTCATGGTCTACGGTCCCATCGCACAGGCTTGGGCAGTCTAGGGTGTAGGCGGTTTATCATAGTCGTTTAGGGTGTTAGGGAATTGCTAGTCTTTAATTAGGTGCTTCGTCCGATTTGCCTGTTGGCAAAGAATGGGCATGTGTCAGTGGCGATCCAGTCTTGTTTCTCATGTTCGCCATATGCTTTGTGTTACTGCTAGTACTCCAGGGATTTGGAGATAGAGGGCGAACGCTGCGCACGTGTCTGTGTGTGTGCTCGAGTTTCAAGACTTCGATGCTGAATCAAGAGTCCTACACCATATGCAAGCCTCAGCTCCTAAACCAGAAACCTTTGGAATCTGGACCTGAACCCCTCTGCCCTAAAGCCTGCACCTGTCAAGCTTCTTTAGGTTTACAGCCCTTACGTCCTTCAGATATCGTGTAATATAGGCTCCTACATAAATACCAATATCATGCCTTGGGGTCCCTAGTTATATTTATAGTATTAAGGGGCCCAAAACCCACTTCGAATTATTAAGGCCCCTACAATACCACCCAAGCCCTCATAAGTGAAGCTTGTAGGTCCTCCCCGGTCCGAGCTTCCGCCGAAGACGGTTCAGGGTTTCGGGTTTAGGAGCCCTAAACCCTAAACCTCTCTGACCCGGCGAGTTGGATAAGAGACGCTCAAATGAAACAGAAACCTAAACCTTCTAAGCCCTCAACCCTACACCAACCCCTAAATTCCTAAGCCGGAGCTTCTTCGAAGGACTTCATCGGAGTGGATGGGGCTTCTCGGCCAGCGCTCACCTGCATGACCGTGGGCTGTGAGCAGACTCTTCCTGTGGCTTCTACACCCAAAGTCCCAACCCTAAACCCTAAACCCTAAACCCTAAACCCTAAACCCCAAAACACCCTAAGCCTATCCCCTCTCTAGCGAAAGGGCTTAGTTTTCGGGTTCAGGTGTCAGAGTTTCGCCATAAGCACCAAGCACGTGGGCTGCCTGCTTCTGAGCTATAGTTGCCTTCCATTCTACGAGTCCATTACTAGTCACCACGGTTTGGGGTTCAAGGTTTGGGGTTTCTACTAGTCTCCACGGTTTGGTAGCCCGTTACTGGCTAGGGACTGGGGTTCCAACTTCTTACGGCCTGGAGCAGTGACAGTATCCATAGGTGCTCGCTCGGCAGCAAACGTCAAACCTAGAACTCTGCGCCCGCAGCGCTGAGTGGTCCTGAGGCAAGCCTCGACACCTTAAACCCTACTCAGTGAAACCCTTAACCCTCTAAACTACCTGCAGAACCTCCTGAAACCCAAACGCCTTGGCTTGAGCCTTCATTAGTGGAGTCGGGTTCTGCAGAGTTCTTTGTTGCAGGGTTTAGGGTTTAGCACAAAGAAGAAGCCGGAAAGTTGGAACATAATTAGCCCCATGACCTTGGGGTATACAGCAGAGGGCATGATTAAACGAATCATCCTTATCGCTACCCTCAAACTTGCCGTCCTAGGAATTCTCGAGATGAACCCTAAAAAGAAATATTGCTGATTATTCCATATTATTCCGAGTCCCATACTCTAAACCCTTGAACCAAACCCTGAACCCTTACTGCGGCTTGGCAGATGTTCCACTTTGTTCTGGGTTTCGCTATAACTTAGGCGTTTACGGTTTTAGGCTTGGCCCTTCGGGTTCAGCGGTGAGTTTAGCATGCAGGCATCCGGATTTAAGCCCGGCTCCGTCCTCCCAAAGGCTGCATGTAGAGGGCGAAGGTCTCGCATTGAGCACCATAGGCCTTAGACAGGGGGTTCAGGTTTTAGGGTTGAGGGCTTTTGGTTTAGATTTAGGTCCTGAGGTTTTGGGCCAAGGGCTTGGGGCTTAGAGTTATAGGGGTTTAGGTTCTAGGATTTAGGCCTGCGGGCTCTGGATTTAGGATCCAGGCTTTAGGGTTTTGGGTCTCTAACTTCTGCACCCTAAACCCTAAACCCCTAACCCGAGGTTGTGCTTGAAGTTGACCCAGAGCGGCAGTCTTGGCCTCAGGCTTTGGTCTTGGAGTGCCCAGACCCTAAACCCTAAACCCTAGGGGTTGCAGGGTTTCCTTACTATCAGTATTCTTATATAGTTAAGGCCCCTGTAGGGAGGAATCCTGGCGCCTGAACTGGGTTTAGGGTTTGGGGTTTATTGGGCTCAGGGTTTATCGGGTTTGGGGTTTTGGGGTGTAGGGTTTAGGGTTAAGGGGGTTTAGGGCTTTCCGATACCCTATCTTTGAGGCTATCGTGGTGTTGCGTTTCGGGTTTAGGGTCTTTAGCTTTTGGGGGTCTTTAGGGCTTTGGCTGTTGACTGGAGTTAAAGGGTAGAGGGTTTCTGGCTGAAAGGTGTCACGTAGGTTTGGCATCCTGAAAACCGTCAGCCATGCCGAAATTGCTGGAACCACGACGCACTATTAACCCTAAACCCTAATACCCCTAAACCCCTAAGCCCTAAACCGTAAACCCTAAACCCATAAACCCTAAACCCTAAACCCTAAACCCTAATATTATTATTATCACTTGTCGGCTCTGGTCCATGAGCCTCAAAAGCTGCAGGCACTCAATCCAAAGCTTCAGCTATTACGCCCCGTAAACTTTTAGGGTTTAGGGTTTAGGGGGTTTAGGGTTTAGGGTTTAGGGTTTAGGAACGGGGTTTAGAGTTGAAGGGTTAACTCCAAAGTAAGGCCTTCGCATGCTGCGAGTTTTGAAACTGAGCTGCCTCTGTCCGAGAGGCGCAGCTTTAGTCTGCAGAGCTGCGCGTTCCGTGCCCTGAGCCCTACAGCACCCATCCTTCCTGCTTTGGCAGCTGGTTGAATTATGCCAGTATTCCTCTCGGTCGTCTGCCCCAAAGCCCTCTTCAAGTTACCCATAGGCCCCATAGTAGTTCCTTTTCGGGGTTACCTTATAGATTATAGGATTCTATATATAAACAAACCCTAAACCCTAAACCCTAAACCCTTAACCGGCCTATGGGTAGACCCTGCTCTGGCAGTCTCAGGCGCTGCAAGGTCAAAGCGCGCAGCGCTGCGGCAAAGAAGAGCCAGGCACGGGACCAGATCTATCCCAAAGCAAGCATGAAGACTCAGAGGACTCTCAGAACCATCATAAAACATTACTTACAAGACGCGTATGGAGTTGTGGAGACCCTTCAAAAAACCAAAAAAACTTATGGCGAACCACGTGTTCAGCCCTTGCCCCTCTCGAGCCCACTAGAGATCCACTCTAGAGCCCATGACAGAACCGCCTGGAACCTGCAGAACCTGCTTACAACCCTTTTTTGAGCCCTTATGTAACCCTTATCCCTATATACAAAACCCTCACAGAACCCGTAAGCTCAACAAAAATTGAGCCCGTAAGCCCCGAAACCCTAAGCCCTTTTCGACCCCAAAGGACGAGTGGAGGGACGACCAAAGCTGAAGGAGTTCGACAAAATAGGAATCTAAGAGAGCTCCGTTGCTATGATAACCTAACCCTATAAGCCCTTGCCTGACCCTGAAACCCTAAACCCTGAACCCTAAACCCTAAACCCGCAACCCTAAACCCTAAACCCTAAACCCCTAAACCCTCAGTTGAATTCTGTAACAAAGCCCGCACCCGAGCAGGTTCTGACCGACATCCGCATCGCTGACCTCGAGTCCCGACCTCGCAGGTTCTTGGGCTCCCGGTTCCGGCTTCTACGGTTACAGAGTAATTCTATTAGGGTTTAGGGTTTAGGGTTTAGGGTTTAGGGTTAGGGTTTATAGGGTTTAGGGTTTAGGGTTATAGGGTCTATAGGACCCCCCAAGGGCCATTTAATGGAGCCCCTATGGTCCTTAATTGTGGGTATTTAGGGTACAGGGTCTACCCATAGGCCCTAAAGTAGTTCCTTTTTGGGGTTCATATATACATATATATATATATATATATATAGAGAGAGAGAGAGAGAGAGAGTCCTATAAGGTAATCCCAAAAAGGAACTACTATGGGGCCTATGGGTACAGAGTAATCCTATAGGACCCCCCAAGGGCCCTTGAATGGAGCCCCTATGGCCATTAATTGTGGGTATTTAGGGTACATTAGAGGGTAGTTGGTGGGTTTGTAGGTCGAGCTTGGGCTTTTGGGGTTTCGGATTTAGTTACACGGTAATCCTATAGGGCCTGTAGGTCAAGCTTGGATTGTTGGGGTGTTTTTTGGGGTTTAGGGTTTAGTTACATGGTAGTCCTAGTGTCTATAGGTCAAGCTTGGGTTTTTAGGGTTTAGGGTTTAGGGTTTGTTACCTGTAATCTCCATTATAGTTCCTTGTTTGTTGAACCAACTTTATGTTAAGGATCCTATAAGGTAGCCATCGGTAACCCCAAAAAGAACTACAATGGAGACTATAGGTACAGGGTAGGTAATCCTAGGGTCTATCCTAGGGTCTATAGGTCAAGCTTGGGTTCTTTGGGGGGCTTAGGGATGTAGGATTGCTGGCTTTAGGGTTGTAGGGTTTAAGGAGTTCGGGGTTCTGGGATTCTGGACTTATGGAGTTTCAACAATGTTGGGAAACCCTAAACCCTAAACCCCTAAACCCTAAACCCTAAACCCTAAACCCTGGCTCTTGGGGTTTAGGGTTGTAGCCTTTTTCCAGAAACGAAGGTATCGACAGGGTTCCGGCCCGGGAAACCCGGAGGTCTGATTTGAGGTGTCACCTTATTTGGGGTTTAGGGTTTAGGGTTTAGGGTTTAGGTAATTCGGGTTTATGGGAAAGTCGGGGTGCAAGCCTTACCCATAGCCTCCATTGTGGTTCCTTCTTGGGATTACCCTATAGGATCTTTAAATCTACAAATGGATCACTAAGGAAAGGAGCTACCGTGAAATGGACCCCTAAACCCTAAACCCTAAACCCTGAACCCTATCTTATCACATACAAAAAGCGAGGCAGTTAACCAACGCAACACAGGGGATCCTGAACCCTGCACCCTACCTATAGTCTCCATGTAGTTCCTTTTTGGGGTTACCTTTTGGGATCCTACATATGAAATTGGTTCAGCCACAAAAACGAACTACAATGGAGACTATAGGCAGGCGGGCTTATGGTCTTGGCTTGTTTCATTGCCGGCTCATGAGGTCTTTGCTCCGAGGGCGTTGTCTTCAGCGGGCGCACTTTGGGTTCGAGGGTGTCGGTGACGCAGAACGCAACGCGATTCTTTAGGGCTCCTTATTGTGATGATCACATCCCCCCCCCCCCCAAACGCTGTTCCCCTGGAGGGCTTAGGTGTGGTGATTGTTGTTGCTTTGGGGGGATTACAAGGGTGGCTATGGGGTCTAGGCCCAGGCAAGCCTAGAGGGTTTCGATCTACTTGGAGGATCATGGGACTTTGTAAGTAAGGTTATAAGTCCTTTAATTGGGGTTATAAGTATAGTTACCCCAAGTATAGCGCTACTTACTAAGTCCCATGATCCTTTAAGTACTGTTGGTTGAGACGGTGGGCTGTTGAGTTGCTTGGAAGTCCGTGGGGCCGAGCCACGAGATGTTTAGGTAATGGGGTTTAGGGTTTAGGGTTAGGGTTTAGGGGTTTAAGGTTTAGGGTTTAGGGTTTAGGGTTTAGGGTTTAGGGTTTAGGGTTTAGGGGTTTAGGGTTTAGGGGGTATCTCAGGTGAAAAGAGATCCCTTGGTTCTGGTCTACGATAGACTCACAAGCCCCTTACGAAAACAAGGAGAGAGCAGAAGCCAAAGATGCGAGCGCCATAATTGAAACCCAAAACCTTCCAAGCTTAAGCAAAAGCTCGTTAAAGTCCCTTCAGAAACGACAAAACCCTCCTACAAAGTCCGTGTAGGACCCATACCCTTCAACAGGGTATTCTGCTGTTTGCGCCTGAGGCCTCGCGTCAGCGGACAGTGCCAGGAGGTTCAGATCATCCGTGGCCCGAAGAAAGGAGCCTTACATACGCAGGGTATGTAAGAGAGCTGATAACGTTTTGTAAAGGCAGTGCTCGGGTTGTTGTTGGTGAATGTTGTCCAAGTTTTCCTGTTTGCTCCCCCATACAGGAAAACGAAGGCCAACCACAAGACCTGACCCTAAACCTTAAACCCTAAACCCCTAAACCCTAAACCCTAAACTCCTAAACCCTAAACCCTGAATGCAGAGTGTAAGGGTGCCATGTGTTTAGCACGAACTGAGCACCAAGGGAGCTATGCCAGGGCCTTCAGAGTTTCAAGGGCTGCTTGGGTCTAGTTTTCAATAGAGAGCTTGAATCAAAAGTAACAGCATTCCGCTGTAATTCCTCTATGTGTTTTCTATATTCTACTATACTGTACCATACTTTTACTATGTTATACTCCAAAACCATAGTGATTTTATTGCATTGCGCTTCGGTTGGATGGCGCCTCGTGGGTTCGATTTGTTTTCTTCATACCGATGCTCGCTTGCACATCATCTGTGAGGTGCTGACTGAAGTCGGAAACTATGATTGGAAGTTCAGGTGTTAACTGTTAGCCTGTTAGCCAACCCCGAACCCTAAAACTCCAAACCCTGAGATGTTGAAGGAAGTTCCGCATGCTCGCCCTAAGTTTCAGCAGAGGTCAACGACCAGGTCAGCGCATCGCAGGATGCACAGGTGGATCCACGACAACGTGCAGTACAGGAACCAGCCACTTGCAGCATGTCACGCGCCGTGTCCATGCTTGAAGACAGACATGTCTTCATGCTGTTCTTGTGAAACCTCAAGGTGGTGCTGACAAGAACAACTGAAATTCACCCTAAGCCTAAAACCCTAAACCCCAAACCCTAAACCGTAAACGAAGCCCAGCAGAGCCCAAGAATCCTTCTGCCCTAAGTTCTCAAACCTCAATACCCTGCACTCAAGAGCCCGCAGCCCCATAATCGTCAATCCTTGTCTACCGAGAACCCGTAAAGGTTTAGGGTTTCTAAAGCCTTCCGGAAGCCCTTCTGAAGGATTTAGATTTTTGGGTTTAGGGTTTCGGGTTCCTAAACACTGATACCAACCCTACAATCCTTCGAGGTTTAGGGTTGTAGGGCATTGTCGGGCCTTGGGCTTTCGTTCCTTCTGGAACAGCCCCCCCGCTTCTAAACCGTAAGCTCTACCTTAACCCCAAATTACCGACCTTTTTAAGGATTTATATAAAGAACTCAAAATAAGGAGCCCTAAAAAGGTAGGTTCTTTAGGGTCCAGCTAAATCCTAAACCCTAAACCCTAAGCCCCAAAACCCTAAACCCCCTTTACATCAATCGGAAGGAGAGGTCGCCAAGCTCATCAAGCGGGACGTCAACTCGGGCGAGGTCGAGGCTGGAAGTGTAAGTAGTCTGAATATGGCTACCTTAAGAACCCAAAACCTACTTTTTTTTGTAGGGTCCCTATAAATCCCATATTTGGTTTTAACATAAGAACCTACAACAAAGTGGGTTTTGGGTTCTTAAGCTAGTTCTCTAAATTAGGGTCCCCATTCAAGGTCCCTTTTATAAGGGTGTCGCATTCTGTTGGGGACCTAAAGAGGGACCTTAATTTAGAGAGCTACCCATTGTCGAAAGCTCTACCTCAGTCGGGCGAAGAACGGCGGATAATGGTTTAGGGTTTAGGGCTTAGGGTTTAGGGTTTAGGGATTAGGGCTTATGGCTTAGGGTTTAGGGATTATGGTTTGGGATCTTAGAGTTTAGGGATTTGGATTTAGGGATTAGGGTGTAGGGTTTAGCGTCTAGGGTAGGGATACGCAAAGTCAGTCACCATTCGAAGTGATGGTGGAAGATTCTTGCTATTTCCAGTTGTTCAGAAGGCGACTTCTCAGCACGGTCAACAGTCTCAGGGCAACGAGGATCAAGAAGAAAACCTGTAGAGACAATATCTTCGGGCAGAAAGCCCTCTGCAGGCAATTTGATGACGCACTACAATGCGAAGACCAAGCAACCTGTGCGGACTCCTCACGAATGTGGCCTTGATGAAAAAGCGTTGAAACCTGTCCATTCCCATTGGCCCGTTGGGGGGAAGAGAATCTCCTTCTAAGAGTGTCGGACTTGGGGTCTTGGAGTTTGGGCCAAGAAAACTAAGGTAAATCCAAGCCCCAAATATGTAGTTAGCAAAGGTCCTATGGGTGGCGTCATCATTCAAGCGATCTGCCTGAGCCTTTCCGCTGGAATTTCAAGCATCTAAAGCCCTAAATTCCAGAAGCCGGAAACCCTAAACCCTAAAACCCTAAACCCTAAACCCTATAACCCTAAAACCCCAAACCCTAAACCCTGAGACCCTAAACCCCAGACCCTAAAAGCCCTAAGCCCTAAGATCCTAAACCTGGGAGCTAGGATTAGGGGATCCTTGGGGATATAAAGCCTCTCAATAAGGTCCCGTTCAAGAGAGCCAAAAGTAGGGTTCAGAAGGGGTACCCTTTACCGGGTACCCCTAATAATACTACCTAAAACCCTAAACCAAAAACACTAAGCCTTAAATTCCTGAAGCTCGAAGGCTGCTGCTCAGGCCTTGAACCATACGTCCTAACACCCTTGCAAACTTAAAAACCCTAAACCCTATAAAGCCTAAATCGAAAGTAGGTTTAGGGTTTAGGGTTTAGGGTAGCGCACATTATCTTTAGGGCTCCATAGCTATTTGTGATACCTATGGTTGAGGTTTCATGTACCCCGAAATCCTAGTCTACTTAAACCTCCAACCCAAGAACCTATGTAGTCCTCCCTAATCCCCTAAGTCGTAAACCCTGAACCCAACACACTTCAAAAACACAAACCCTAAACCCTAAACCCCAAAGCCCCTATACCAGCAGGTTGAGATCGCTGGGTCGAGCCAGACGATGCCAATGCAGAACGTGCAGGGAACTCAGACGGCCGCGGTGTCTGGGGTTTTGCGTTTTGGGTTTAGGGTTTTGGGTTTTTGGCTTATATATCCTCATGCCCTGAAGGTAACGTAATTATATTGGATTCTAGCACTAATCGTCCTTAACCCATATTCCACTGGGATTCACGATAGGGTTCATACAGGGTTTGGGGGGAGCAGATTTTGCGGGAGGTCCAAAGGGCCCTCAGTGCCTCTAACTGGGATATAATAGCAACTCCTAGCAGAGCAACTTTCCGCATTCTTCGATGGTTTTAGCGCTCAGCAAAGAGGCTTGAGAGGTTTCGGGGTTTGGGAGGCAAAGGTTTTAGGACCTTATTTGGGAATCCGGGAAGGACACCTCCCAGTGCTAAATTTCCAGACCCCCAAACCCTAAACCCTAAACCCAAAAACCCTAAAACCCTAGGCCCTAAACCCAAACCCCTAAAGAGATTTCGGAACCAATATGTGTAAGTACGAATATTGTTGATTTCCTTGATAATTCGGTTTTAGATTCTCAACAAAGACAAAGAATAATGCAAGTTGAATCAGATGGTGTTTACAATGGCAGTGCTGCATTTTATAATTCAAGCCCTAGACCCTTAAACCCTAAAGCCCGAAAGCGCAACCCGAACCCCGGCAGACGCGAAGGCCCAAACCCAGCCTCAACCTCTCCCAGTCCCACACGCCATAAACCCTCTGCCCTTAAAGCTCAACCCTTTAGGCACCTAATGTAGGGGCCTAAATAATTGCCCATAATATTTGGGGGGGTTCCTTATGATAATTATGTTGTAATGGGCCACAAAACCCTATTCTAATTATTAAGGCCCCTATATTACAGGCTTCAGTGCTCTTAGTTCCCTTGTTTTGATGCCCTTTCTTGTTCTTAGGTCTTTAAGTAGAATAGCCTCCGCAAGAAGCAACCCTGGATACTTCAGAAAACCCTTTCTTGGGCTACAATCTGGAGGATGGCGAGGTGCCACACATGAAACAAACTCTGAACCCTAAACCCTAAGCCCAGAGCGAGCTTCTGCAGGAGAAAGGCGGCTAGTGCACTGAAAAAAACCCTGAACCCAAAGCCATGAAAGGCGGCTAGTGCACTTTAAAAAGAAACCCTGAACCCAAAGCCATGCCAACTGCCTATACTTTCACCCGAAGCCTAGACCCGAGACTTTGTCCATGCCCTACACCGTCAGCCCGAGACCCTGAATAGCACTTCACAAGCCCTACACCTTGAACCCTAAACCCCAAATACACCTTTATCAACCCTGAAATCGCATGCACCCTAAACCCTAAACTCTAACTCCTCCAAACACCCCAAGCCCTACCCAGAGGCCCGAAAGTATTTTTTGGGGGGGTTCATATATAGAATCTTATGAGGTAATCCCAAAAAAGAACTACTACGGGGCCTATGGGTACACGAAACCCTGAACCCTAAAGTCGCATGCACCCTAAACCCTTAACCCTAGCTTCTCTAAACCCCCCCCCAAGCCCTACAGTCGGGGCCGTAATGATTAGAATAGGGTTTTGGGTTCCATTCTACTATATTTACAATAACAAGGAGCCCCCTAAACCCTATAAACCCTAAACCCTAAACCCCCAAGCTCAGGTGCCAGTTCATGGCGTGACCGTGATCGCCAGCTGCCCGCTTCCCGGACCCCTCAAGTGTGGCCCTGCATCTGCGATGTGGGAGTTTCCGAAAATATAGGGTACCTTGTTTTTGGGGTCCTTGCAATGAGGATCCTACTATTTGGGGTACTATGTTGTGGGAGTTTCCGAAACTAAGGGGTACCTTATTTTTGGGTCCTTGTAATAAGGATCCTACTATTTGGGGTACTATGTTAGAGTCCCCCATTTTCGGAAACCCCCATGTTTGGGACCCCGGGAGCAGAGTTCATGTAGAGGCCCCAATACTCTTTTGGGCCCAGTATTTTGGGGTTTAGGGTTTAGGGTTTAGGGTCCAGTTCATGTAGAGGCCCCAATACTCTTTTGGGCCCAGTATTTTGGGGTTTAGGGTTTAGGGTCCAGTTCATGTAGGGGCCCCAATACTAGTTTTGGGGGTTCCGTGTTATCGTCATAGTATAATGGGCCCCCAAGTTTGTGTAGGGGCCCCAGTACTATTTTTGGGGGGTTCCTTATTATCGTGATAGTATAGTGGGCCCCCAAACCCTATTCCGTTCTAATTACTAAGGCTCCTATATTAGCCGGCATGTTGAGAACTGTATGTCGTGCGTGTGTGTTTGTAGATACATATGTATATTGGTCGTTATTGTAGGTACGATAATGGCAATGACGATGCTGATGATCATGATGATCATGGTCACACCCAAGATCATGATACTGATGATGATGGTGATGATGTTGCTGTTTGTGATGGTGCTCATGATGATAATGGTGGTGCTGGTACTGATGATGATGATGATGATGATGATGATGATGATCATGACAATGATAATGATGATGGTGATGGTGATGGTGATGGCGATGAACGATGATGTTGTTGATGATGGTGATGATGGCACTTTGCATGTTCAGATTAACTGCTGTTACTTGTGTTATCATTTTGGTGACTTATGCACATATACATAGAGATGCTGTTACAACAGTACACAGATGTTGCGATAACAACCGTGCAATATAGCTGTAATTACGACCGCGATTATCGTGAACATGGGTTGCCTTGCGTCTTGAAAAAGACAGTACAGATCCGATGCTAGAATGCATGTTTAATATCGGGTTCTGCGAGTAGTCCTTCTCCAGAGCCGAACGACCACTGTGCTCTCCAAAGGCGACGGGATTCTCAAATCCCTCCGGTGATCGAGTCGTCATTAAGTTGAGAACTCTGTCCTCAAACCCAAACGGCTTGTAACGACAAAGCCTTCAACCCCAACGCCCTATCCCTGAGCCAATCATCACCCACAGGCACTCCCTACACCCCAAACCCTATGGTGCAAGCCCGAACGGAAACCTTAAACCCCAGACCCCGCATCTACATCGTACACCTTAATAGCAGCCTTACATCCAAAGCCTACACTCAAAAATAAAACACTAACCGCTAAACCCTAAACCGTGAGTCATCCAGGACTCCGGTGCATTGACGCCTGTCGCGAGGGCTCCGCCTGCTGCGGCGCGCAAAGCCATCGTCCAAAAAGCGGGCCATTGCTTTGCAATCTAAACATATACTTTACTAAGTAGGAACCTGGTACCTGATTATTGACGCATTTTAGGGCCAATGCGTGTCAAACACAGGTACATGGGTCATCTGTTACATTTTTGGACCCCTAAGACATGAAACAGCAGACATTTGTCATAGAACCCTTGTAGTCCCGTTATAGCATCCTGAAAAGGTTCCTTCAATTCAAGGACCCTCAGACCTAAACCCCGAAGCCCTAAACCCTCCTTAGATCCTTTGTCGAGGCTGGTTGTTCTGGCACCGGCGATTCCCTGCTACATGCTGCCTTATCAGGCCGGCAGTAAGACGTTAAGAGCGTAACAGCTAGGGTTTGTGGTCCAACTCCCCCTCAGACCTTCAATTGAAAAGCAAGAGATGAGATTGTTCTATATATAATATATACATATAATATATATATATATATATATATATATATTATATTATATATATATATATGTGTGGATATATTCATTCTATTCGGGCCAGGGTTCGGGCTCTGTGGATATGCAACAACGTAGTATTCTCCGGGCCTTCGGGTTTAGGGTCTACGATTCCGAGCAACGATTCGGAGCCCATTTTGGGGAAAACCCTGGGCCCTTTGTTGTTGAATGAGTTGGGCTTGAGGTTTAAGGTTTGGGAGTTTGGGTCTGTTTCTTGTGTGTTTTTGTTTTTCCTACTTACTGGCTTTATAAGCTTCGACTGCGGAACTTATCAAAGATGTCTACACGCGCATGTGCGGGCGGTGTGAAACGGAACACCCGGCATCATCCAGCGAGCCTGTCATGGCACTCCTTGTACGGTTTAGGGTTTAGGGTTTAGGGTGGGTTTAGGGTTTAGGGTTTAGAAGCATTGTTCAACTTACTAGAGCAGCTGCCAACGGTTTAGGATTCGAGGGTTTAGTGCATCGCACTTCTAGGGCTTAATTAGGACTGAGGGCTTGAGATTTTTTGTCATTACGGATTTAGGAAACTTAGGACTAAACCCTATACCCTAAACACCTAAACCCTAAACCCTTTACGGTTTGGAGTTTGGGGTGTTTTGCGGTTGATGTTGAGGCTCTCTCCATTCCTTTCGACCTTTGGGGTTCCATTGCGGCCGCGATGGGCGACTGCACGCGAGTACTCGAGCATAAGCACGAGGACGCACGTACTCCCCTAAACCCCTAAACCCCCAAACCCCTAAACCCTAAACCCCGAAACCTCGCAGGTCGAAACTCGAAACACTAGTCGCACGAGGCTTACTTGGACCCTTCAAAACCTATCATTCTGGGGCTCCTTATTCTGATTTCCCTACAGAAGTCCTTGAGAAGGTCGGTTGCTTGGGGTTAAGGTATGGTTTAGGGTTGAGGGCTTAGGGTTTAGGGTTTTGGGCTTTCGTGGGCTATTCTGATTAGCATTTCATACTCTTTTATTAAAGCGCAGCAGGGGGTTATGAATCAGGGGTCCACGCCGGTGAACACGAAAAGGATCTCGGCTTCTTTTGGAGAGGATTCGGAGTAGTCAGTAGCATTGTTGCTCAGTGTTCTTCATTCTTTTTGATTGTGTATCTATAGAAAGACAGTATACTATACCCCAAACCCAATTCTAATTGCAGGGGATCTGTATTGATGGAATTAGGTCCCAACACACCATAGCCAGCATGATTTTTGTGACCTAAACCCACAACTGTCAGTTTATGTATATAATATAGTCCCATACTGAACAGGTGGCCTTCCACATACGGGAGACGGAGTATCTCATCGCCGCTTGTCGGTGGCCAGGTGTTCGGGCATTTCAGGGTTTTTGCGATACAGGGTTTGTGGTGTTTACCTTCACCTACCAAAACCCGACTTTTTGCAGGGTGCTCACAAGAACTGAACACCCTTCAACCCTAATCCCCGAACCCCAAAGCTTTAGGGTTCATGATAAAAACCTACAACAAGATTGGTTCTGGCAGTTCAAGGTTGAGACCATGAGGTTTACCGGTATTGCGGTTTAGAGTGTAGGGCTTGGGTTTAGGGGTTTGGGGCTTAGGGCCTACGGATTCTAGCGTTTGCACTGTTTCGGGCCTCCCTTAACCCTAAACTCTAAACCCTAAGCCCTAAACCCTAAACCCTAAAGGGTTTGGGGTTTAGGCCCTTATAGGGTTTGGGATTTAAGGCCTAGGGTTCAGTGATTCGCTCCGCCGATGACTGACCCACAAAGCGACGATCATAAACTCAGGGCTTCGGAAGCAGATCCCGGCGGTACAAGTTGCCTCTATACTAACTCGTTAGCTGCGAAGACGAAAGCTCAAGTTCCACAAGTCTTAGAAACCAAAAGCCCTAAACCCCAAACCCTACCCTATAAACTCCAAGCCCTAAGCAACAAACCCTGTAAGCCCCAAACCCTAAACCCCAAACCCTACCCTAGACTCCAAACCCCAAGCCCAAAACCCTACAAGCCCTTAACCCTCAGCCCCAAACCCGAGAGCCTGAACTCCAAAGGCCTGCTAGACGACCCACAGCCCTCAACAGCCCAAGAACCTCAACTCTGACGCGCGTTAACATGGAAGCGGTTTAGGGCTTATAGGGCTTCAGGAGTTTAGGGTTTAGGATTTTTGGGTTTAGGGTTTACGGGCTTAGGGGTTTAGGGGTCTAGGGGCTTAGGGTTCAGTGTGGAAGCCTGAATAATTCGTGATACTGGTCCTAGGGGTTCCTTCATTTACTGGTACCAGAATACAGCCCCTCCAAAAACTAGTCCAGTCCCTAAACTCTAAACCTTAAACCCGAAAAACTATTGCAGTTATTGCCGTCCCTGCATAGCCGAAACCTGCTTGGAGCGTCGGTGCCCGACTCGGTTCTGAGGAGATGATGCGCGAGGACGCTGGATTTCGTGCTTAGGGCTTTGTGCTCATAGGGTGTAGGGTGTACCCTAAACCCTAAACCCTAAACCCTAAACCCTAAACCCTAAACCCTCTTCAGGTTTACGGCTTTAGTGCTCTGGAGCTCAAGGAGTCTTCGGTTTTGACATTGGGGCTTCAGTGGGGTTTAGGGTTGGGGGGTTGAGTGGCCCAAGGTTTATAGGGTTTAGGTGTTGTTGCGGCTTTGTTTTGTTTCTTTTTTTGCTTTTTTTCCGGTGAGCTTTATTCTCAGCCATGCTCCTCGCGGTACCATCTTGTCACAACACTTTCGGAGGTCGCTGACCCCAAGACCCAAAGCCTCACAGAGACTTGAACTTGAAGTAGTAGTGGTAGTAGTAGTAG